>LRSR01006843.1:0-10358 GCA_001579985.1 Hypsibius dujardini
ATCAACTTTAAAAAACAACCAACACCCGGTTAACCAAGAACGAAGCGAGCCGTGCGGATGGGGGGGGGGTTACCGAGGCACTATGTCCCCCCCCCCAAGGACACCGAGGTAAACGTAAGAAACACGTGCCATTTTCCTTTAAATTTGTCGTTAAAATCGTTCAGTTGGGCCGTGCCTCAGACACCTTTTTAGAAAACGAAATGTTTTTGGAAAAATTGATGCACATGCACATATACGCATTATGGTAGTCGGTGCACATCCCCCCCCCCGGCACCTTCGCACGGCACTGATTCTTTACTATGAATGAAATAAAACCATTTAAACTAAAAGCCGCTTTTTGAGCCATTTGAAATAGCGGTAAAACATACATCAAGAACACTACTTCTCTCTGTTTGGATCTCAAAATTGAACAATCAGATGCAGATCTACAATCAAAAAATGATACCGGCTCTGAAGCACGAACCTTCTTTGACTCGATTTGCAATCGGTTCCACTTGATTCATCAACTCGTCCATTTCGTCCTGCCTCACCTCGGGATATTCGAGTATGGTCTGAAATAGCATGATGCCGGTAATAAAATGACTGAAGCAACATTGGACCAATCGACCAATCAATCAACCACTTAGTCGTGTGAAACCAAGTTACGTGCAAATTAACTGTTAGCTGAATCAATGCATCAATCAATGAGCCAAAACTCGCACCAAGACAATTTCACAAAACGAAAACAATCAATCAATCAAGCCTTAGCTGAAAACAAATAACAAGCACAATTCACATCCCGCAAACACCGGCTTAGTCTTCCAAGCGATCACCTCCGATTTAAGTCTGTAAATATTTTTTATGATCCCCAACAAAAATAACCACACCTAGTCAGCGCACACTCAACTGGGTCAATTTTCTTCAAGAAGAGATTCTTAATAAACGGATCGCGGTGCTTTTTCGGCCGCTCCAACAACTGCCGAGTCTTCTCCTTGATGATCGCAAATTCGTCGTTTTTCTGCTGGGAAATCCGTACACCCACAGCCGTCTCGATGGCCACGCCGCGGGCGCCGCAGTCCGCAAAGGCCGGTGTGTTATTTTGTGGTGGATGGTGGTGCAGGATGGTGCGAGAGGATAAGAGCGACTGCAGTGGCCGAAGCCGCGTTCTCCGTACAGCCGCCTGCATGCTCTCCGTATGAATGCGGGTTTGTAACTGCTCCGAACACTGCGTTTAGCTTCCGATTCACGGTTGAAAACGATGACGATATTATTAATAACGAAGGCAGAATTATTGCTGGAGCACTCGGGAACAGCAAAACTTGCAAAGTATAAAATTGTAAAACCAAAACAGCTGAAGAAAGTTATGTTGAGCCATATGGGCAGAAAATCAAGCAAAGACGGTCGCTGGTGGCGCTGCGATCGCCGCTTACATGCATCGACGTCTTTGATCTTTTGAATTGGTCATCATCGCCATCTCGAAGGTCTTCGCGTACTTTGATTGTAGGTTCCTGCACAAGACCCAAGTTCTTGTGCGTGTGATTACTTATTTTTGTTATTGAATTATGTGAAATTTACTGCGAACGCATCTCATAGTATGCTAGTGCAAAGTAGAAATTAATTTGCGCTTTCTACATTGCTAACACATCTTCACTGGACTCACGAACCTCAAAGATTGAATAAAAACATAGCGAATTCAAACCGAGGTAGCAATTGCGCCGTTTATTGTTCAAACGATTTAATCGATCTCTCATGCTATCGGCTTGCTGCTGTGCTTAAACTTCAAAAACAGTCACCGACAAGATTGAGTACACTGGAGGGTCCGGGGAATGGGCAAAAGGGGCGGGGCAGGGGGTGGTTTTTAAACAATCGAACAATCAATCACCTGACCAGCGCCCCTTTTGCCCATACCCCGAACCCTCCAGTGTACTCAATCTTGTCGTTGATTGTGACAGACAGTGCGATCACCTCATCAAGGAATTACAGCCTGAGATAAAAGAAACCTTATCGTAGACGTACACAACTCCGCCTTGTCCTCAAAATATACGATAGGAGCTAGGTGCTGGCCATGATTCGTGTGAAAACGAAACTTCCGACAAGCACTATTGTGAGGCGAGAATTCTTTTCCAGCACTTGCTCTTGCTATACGGAAAACAGTCAAAGTCCTGAAATTCGAAAGGTCACGTGAGTTTATTTCTATCGAACCGTTTGCTCGGAGTCGGCCGTTGCTACTTCGGAGTTTGAGACAGTCAAGTAGAAACTGACACTGAAGTCGTTCGAATCTCAGGACTGTCACTGTACACAAAATATCCAGATTCCTATTTTTCTTTGCTGGTATTGCGTGTATTTTGCACGAACCTGCAGCTGCAAGATCATATTCCTGTAAGAATGGTTCATGGTGACACAAAATGCTTTTCGGCAGGTAGGAGACGAGACGATATGCAATAATTTATATCACCCTTGTATTTTCGTTCACATTTGTGCTTGGGATCAATCTCTGACTGTTTGGTGCAAGGGTCCGTGGAACCAACAGCGCTGACGAATAGCGACGGATTCGCACTTTACAGCATGCGATTTTGTCCGTTCGCGGAACGAATCAGAATTTCTTCTCTCGGCGAAAGATATTCCGTACGTCTCCAACAGTTTCCGTTTTTATCTCTTTCAGATTCAGATTCAATTCGGATTCTTGCCTTGAAAATTGAGACCCATCCTGTGTTGCGACCGCCCGACAATTTTGTCCGACCGCCCGACAATTTTGTCCGACCGCCCGACAATTTTGTCCGACCGCCCGACAATTTTATCCGACCGCCCGATAGTTTCGTCCGTTTACAGGTAACGAATTATCAACATTGACTTGAAGAATAAACCGGAATGGGGTTCCTGGCGAAAAATCCCCTGGGTAAAGTGCCCTTGCTGCAGGAACCCAACGGCAACTTGATCTACGAATCCCTCATCCTCTCCCAGTACATTGATGATCGATTTGACAACGGAGTCAGGTTGCTGCCGTCGGACTTATTCGAACGGACCAAACAGAAAATGCTTGTGGAAGTCTTAAACGACAAAGTGAGTTGTCTTAATTTTTTTTAAATTAATTTGTCTTGTTTAGCCGAAATCGAAGTGTGATAGCTAAAGAGGTTTTCCCAATTTTACGCCGGCCAAATTTTACGACCGGCATAACATGTGCCTGTGCAATAACATGTTCCTACAGTTTCTTAACAAATACGGCTTGGCTCAGTTCCGAGGAGGGACAAGATGACATCAAGGCCCTAATAGCTGGACTTCTGGAGGTCGAGGCTTTCCTGGTGAATAAATTGTTTCCCGGTAATGGTTCCGGTTTCACAATCAGCTTTGTGAGTTGCATTGTCGGTACGTAATATTGATTAACCATTAGCGCATTGCAGGAGCCCAAATCGGCTTCGTGGATGTCATGATCTGGCATTGGCTCTCACGATTCGGCAACCTTCAATTAAATCGCAGTATCCACATTCCCGAGGAAAAATACCCGAAAATAATAGCATGGAGGGAAAGGATGTACGCAATTTCATTCATTAAGAGCTGTACCTATCCGCTCGACTTGCTTCGCCGATTTTCTGCCGACTACATCAAGGGCCATCTCAATTACGACGAAGGTCTCTGACAACGTGGACTGTGCTCTCACGATTTACAAGGATCGGTTTTTTTACCCCGGGTGTGCACAATTGTGTGTGTGTGTGAGTGTGTGTGTGTGTGTGTGTGTGTGTGTGTGTGTGTGTGTGTGTGTGTGCTCACTCAGCAAAGAGGCGCGTGTGACGGAGGCGTGGCTAAACCGACCGTGAGAGTACAGTACGGTACAGTGAAAGTACTGAGTTTCGAACGGTCACGTGAGTTCATTTCTATCGAATCGTTTGCTCGAAGCCGGCCGTTCCTGGTTTGGAGTTTGAGACAGTAAAGTAGAAACGACACTGACGTACTTCGAATCTCAGTACTTTCTCTGTCCCAATGCGTTCGGTCAATCACCATAGAAAAACACTTCATCATCTAGACCTACCCGCACCCCCGAGACTCCTCAAATTTCATAAAGCCACGTAGAGCTTTGTCAGATTTCTTTGTTTCATATGAAATGAGGATGCTTTCGCGTCTTCACATGCGAGCCACACATTGCCAGAAATCTTCATGTTAGAGTTGCTTTTACTGGATTTTCGGTGTCTTTTTTCATCTCTTCGTATCCACTACACTGCAAAATTATACTAAAATGATAATGTATCCTTATCAAGGTCTATGACATGGGCACCCTAAACAACTGTAAAAAGGAAGAACCTGGAGATACTAGTACTGTACTTTACTAGGAAGTTGGTAAACACGAGTCAAAATACGCCTATAGCGCCCTCTATACATGTAGTCTTAATTAACTGACTCTATCGGCTCACCAACAGATAATAATCGTGTCCCACTTGGCTTACCAGAAGTTGTCAACAAATGAATGACGTCCTACATCAATTTTCTCAGAGCGAGACGCATTCGGGGAAGAATTTTAGGGAAGGTTGTTTTAAGTTGCTTCTTCCTCTTCGTGTTTTGAAAAGCCAGACATCAAATATTTATCAGGAAGGCAGAAGTCGTGAAGGAAACAAATATGGCTCTGAATCAAGCACACTGGAATGGCGGAGTGCTTATTCATGCTGGGGAATGGTAAGCTGAAAATAAATGTAAATAAATAAAAGGTTGAAGATAAAAATGTCCCTTTCTACAGTACTATTGTTCTTGTTCTTGTAACTTCTTGTTGTTATCATTACTTGTTTGAGAAGGAGTTGTTTTCGGATTTTCCCAGGATTCTGCTCTTTTGCGACGGAGTGGAATTCAAGCTGGAGGGGAATGACGAGGCAGCCTTCAAGGGCACGAAAAAGGGACGTCTCTACCTGACTAGTCACAGAGTGAGTTTATTCTCGCTGAATTTCATTGTCAAGCCTGATAACTAGGCGATTGCTGTTTATGTTTCTATATATATGAAGAGAGTGAAGAACGGCTTGTCCTACCAGTTCGGCGATGTATGAGGGGGTTTATTGTCGTAACGCCGAGTTGCCAGTCGATTGATTCATTGAATTGAAACTCGTATTTATTTTATGGAAAAATTCAAATAATTCATTGATCATTCATTGATTCATTGAATTGAACTTGTATTTGTTTTATTGAAAATTCAGATATTGGTTGATTGATTGAAATGTAGCGCCCTTTAACTGCACGATATTGTGCGATTGTTACGCACAATTTGCACTTGCTTACAGGCTGGATGAGCATTGCTTCCATTCTTTTGCTTTTTACTAGTTGTGTAAATGAGTAATTTGACCGTTTATATTTTAGGTGATCTTTATCAACAAGGACGCAAGAGAGATCCTGCAGTCTTTCGCCGTGCCCTTCAACAATCTCGGCTCAGTGGACATTGACCAGCCGATCTTCGGCGCGAATGCCATCAAGGGCAACATCAAAGCGCTGCCCGGCGGCAATTGGAACGGAACAGCTCAGTTCCGATTGAGCTTCAGCAGTGGCGGTGCTATCGAGTTCGGACAGGCCATGTTGCAAGCAGCTAAATTGGGTAAATAAAATGTTCATGCTGTTGTTGAAATCATTGCCTGCCTGTTTGTCTGTCAGTCTGCCTGTTTGTTTCTGTCTGTCTGCCTGCCTGCCTGTTTGTCTGCCTGCCTGTCTGTCTGTTTGCCTGCCTGCCTGTTTGCCTGTCTGTTTGTTTGTTTGTCCGTCTGTTTGTCTGTCTGTCTGTGTGTCTGTGTGTCTAAACTCATCATTCAAACAAATTTGGCTTTAGCATCGCGGAATCCACCGCCGCCGTACACGCCGCCGCAGATGGACGGAAACAACTTCTACCACGCTCCGCCGCCGGCGTACATGTCGCAGCAGGACAACATTGACGGGATGCATCTTCCCCGGGAGAAATTCCCATCGGCTCCACCAGGTAGATTATGTTACCATTTTTTACCGTGTGATGGTTTTCTAGTCCGCGTTATGAAAGAACCTATTCTGTCTTGATGCAGCACAAGATGTCTGGATCACGGATCAACCCCCGCCGTACGCCAGCATTTACGCTCAACAATCGGCATCGGCCGCTGGTGGTTACTACAACGGTAAGCACGGGCCTCTGTCTGTACATCAGAAGTTGTTCCAGTTTTATTTAGCTTGGATGTCTCTACTGTAGCTCCTCCTCCAGCGGGAGCGGTCTACCCGAACTTCAACTCCGCTCCTGGTTATCCACCGGCGACCGGACCTTACCCGCCGGCTGGCGCGGTGTACCCGGGACAGCAAGGCCAGTATCCACCGGCTGGCTATGCCAACTACAACGTACGTCCATCTGGAGCGATTGCGATTGGTTCGGATGTATTAGAGCTAAGTTTTTTCCATCCTTTTTTCAGGAACCGCCGCCGGTCTATCCTGGCCCACCCAACGGAAAACGCTGAATTTATTCGGTATGCTTACGGTTGTCATTCTCGGTACTGTCAAAATTTCTATCACGCACCCTTTTTGATTGCGACTGCATATGCGTACAATTTTATTCTCAGTTTATTGTAATCCGCTGATTTAGATTTACTGAATTTACTGTTTGCTTGATTCGGTATTTCATTGATTTCCTTAAGTTCATTCCATTCTGTGGCATCAACTCGCGGTTTGGGGATGTCTCATCACATCTTGTCTGAGTCGTATTTCTCTGCTTTCAAGTCAACGTGAGTTGAGTGCACTGTGTTTCTCTTCTGGCTTCTCCAATTGAACTGCTTCAAAACCCACTACGTTGTTTCATGCTTTTGATGGAACTGGCTTCTCGGTGGACACTACTCCGACTCGACCGGAAGTATACAGATAGCCCATTACACACGGGACAGACACACGGGACAGACACACAGGACAGACACACGGGACAGACACACAGGACAGACACACAGGACAGACACACGGGACAGACACACAGGACAGACACACAGGACAGACACACGGGACAGACACAGGACAGACACACGGGACAGACACAGGACAGACACACGGGACAGACACAGGACAGACACACGGGACAGACACACGGGAAAGAATGCTTGGCTGACAGACTCGGACCGTTTTTGTCAGCCCGTCTACGAAAGCGATGCAGCATACGAGTTGGACGGCTTGACTCGGCCCGCCGATCATTCGGTCCGTCTATGTATGTATTAGTTGCTAGTCATGTTGCTTCAACGCTCAACCGGTAGACGTAAGATCTACCGTATGTACGGTAGGTTGCATGCTGCACCGGAAAACAGGTGTCGTAAAAGGCACTGCGAGAAAAGACAAAGCCACCCCCATTAAGTGACGACTCGCTGGGAGACCTTGTAAAAGCAACTCTCCTAGAACGGATTGGCAACATGTTGATCCAAAGAATAAACAGCACGACTGGCGCGGGGACAATTGAGTATCCTCCTGTTGTTCGCGCCTCATACCGCTCTGTCTGTGCATACGATTGCAACATGCCGGAAAACAAACACTGTTTAAATTGGCCACTCGCAAACACCGTTCATTAAGGGGTGTCTGTTTGAACTGACACCCGGTCGGACTGCCGTAAATATACAACACCATCAGTGAAACCTATTAAAGAGAGCTCATGAAACACAAATTACGCAATACACATAGGCGCATTTCCATGGGCGTGAAGTTCAAGGCTAATGACGGCGCGATGGGTCGACCGAGCAGCACCCCTAACTTACGGTAAGGAAGGTAAGCTACAGGTAGTATCCGGTACAGGAATCGGTTAGATCTCTTCCGCACCCACCAAGCCGGACGGACTATCTCCGGTAGCGGCAACCAACAGCATGGTTTGATAGCGGAAAACTTGTTCCATGCCGGCAACATGAAGAGATTCACTTTGCGGGACGTTCTCTTCGCAATATTTTCGCTGAATATATTTTGGATAACCGGATCTGGAACTGCACCTCAAGTAAGTTAAATCAGGATATTTTCGACAGTCAGACAGAGAGACGGACGAAGAGACAGATAGACAAACAGACTGACAGACAGACCGACAGACCAGGAAGGCTGACAGACAGACAGACAGACAGACAGACAGACAGGCTGACATTAAGGCACAGATTATGCTTAAAAAGATGAACTCTGTTGCCTGCAGCCTCAACCCACTGCAGCCGCGCAAACTGCTCAACGGTCGAGTCCCTTCGTCATCCAGGCATCTAGTTCCGACAGCAACGGTATCGTTAGTGGCGTCAGCAGCAGTAATGGGATTCAAAACACCGGAACCGCACAGAACAACGCCGGTTTCAAGGGTTCGCGGCACCCTCCGACCAGCATTTTAAAGCAGTATTCCTCCAGTGGTGGGTACGGCGCGAGTTACGGCATTGTCAATTCCTACAGCCCTTCCTCCGTCGTTTCAGGATCCTACTCGTCACAACCGTCCTACGGCGGCAGTTCTTCCGGCTCGTACAACAGCGGCAGCAGCAATTACGGCAATTCCGGAAATATCGGCTCGACTTACGGGTCATCCGGCACTGGCTACGGCAGCAACAGCCTGAACAGCGGCTATAATACCGGAAGCGGTAACATTGGCTCGGGGTACTCAAGCATCGGTATTGGTAGTGGACTTAACTCCGGGCTATATGGAGGCGGAATAGGAACGGGAATCGGTTATGGCAGTGGAATCGGCGGCATCGGCGGTGGCCTTGGTTATGGTACCAGCGGAATTGGCATTGGCAGTGGCTTGGGATACAGCGGAATCGGCAGCGGAATCGGAGGGTACGGCGGTATCAGCCCCTATGGCAGTTCCTTCGGAGGAATCAATCCTTACGGAAGTTCTATTGGAATCGGTGGTGGAATCGGCGGGTATGGGGGAATTGGCGGCGGACTCGGCTACGGCTCCGGTATTAGTCCGTACGGAAGCTCACTCGGTATCCCGACCATCGGCATCGGCACTGGGATCGGTGGTGGCCTTGGATACGGAGGTATCAGTGGGGGATTGGGTGGATACGGCGGAATCAGCAGCGGAATCGGAGGGTACGGTTCCATTAACCCTTACGGCGGCTCGATCGGCGGAATTAGCCCATACGGAAGCTCCCTCGGTGGTATTGGTGGGGGTTATGGTGGAATAGGTGGTGGGCTTGGCTACGGCTCGGGTATCGGGTCGATCAGCCCGTACGGAAGTTCTTTCGGTTTGATCAGCCCCTACGGTACGTCCATCAACCCGTACGGAAGCGGGATCGGCAGCCTCAACCCGTACGGCACCTCGTCCATCAGCCCGTATGGCAGTGCGGGTCTCTATGGACAAACTGGCCTGTCTGGACTTTCGGGTGGGTTGTACGGTCAGACTGGGTTGACGGGTGGTCTTTATGGACAGAGTGGACTCACCGGGGGAGGTCTGTATGGACAGACTGGCTTGTCGAGTGGACTCTACGGCCAAACTGGGTTAACCAGCGGGCTGGGGACCTCTAGCCTCTACGGATCCGGTTTGAACAGTGGACTGACAAGCGGGATCTACGGCACATCGGGCTTGAGCAGCGGCATCTATGGGTCCACATACGGAACGGGCAGTAGCACTGGCTACGGCACGGGGACGGGAACAAGTGGTTTGACACCATTGACACAGAGTATCTTCAACAATGCCTTCTCGGCCAACGTAGGAGCGCCGAATATGTTTCCTTCAGCAACGGTGTCGACTATAACGGTGGCAACCATCAACCCTAACGATCCGTGCACCAATTCAAATGGTCCGACGGTCGGTGGACCGTTTACATTTGCTCTGAGTGGATGTAGTAGTATTTTCAGGTGCGATTCCAAGCGTATGTCTGTCTGTCTGTCTGCCTGCCTGCCTACCTGTCTGTGTGTCTGTCTGTGTGTCTGTGTGTCTGGCTGTGTGTGTGTGTCTGGCTATCTGTTGTCTACATGTATGCCTGTCTGTATATCTATGTATCTGTCTGCCTGTCTGCCGGTGTTTCCTTTTTGCAAATGAGGATTTCCTTCGACAGTGCCATCGCGCCGGATACTCCCGTAGGAACCATAACAGCATCTGCAGGCATCGCGCCGCTGAGTTGGAGCATTGTTGGAGCTAGGTACACTCGCGATTGTACTACACCCAAGTGGGATGCTTTCATATTCTAATTTTGTTTCCATTTTCAGCCAGTTTACCATTAATTCATCCTCTGGCCAGCTGATAGTCAACACGCCCCTTGTAGCTGGCTCGTACCCTGTGGTCGTGCAAGTACGCGACATCTGCGGAAGGCTGTCGACAAATACCGTTACCGTGACGGTGTCATGCCCGTGATTATTTTTTTCCATTCATTTGTTAAAGAGTACAATGCGAATACGAGGTGGTTAGTTGCATTTGGTCCTCCAACCCAAAAAAATGAATAATAAGACGAACTTACTCGCTTATGTAC
>LRSR01006848.1:0-21668 GCA_001579985.1 Hypsibius dujardini
GGTCTTAAGAACGCTGGCTTGCAGAGCGCGGCCATAGGAGAAGGTGAGCTTCCATGGCTTCTTTCCCGGGAACTTGTTGATGGCGTCCAAGTTAAGAGTAGCATCCTCCTCCGACTGCCCACCCGACAGGAAAGTGACACCTATTAGGGAAAACAATCGTTATTAGGTCTTGACGTCACTCATCGAATTTGACACTCTACAGCCGAACGTACCGGGAACGGCCGGGGGCACGGTGCGAGAAAGAGCAGTGACGGTGGCGCGAGCAATTTCCTCGTGGGTGTACTTTTTCGTGCATTGCTGACCGGCGGAGACCATGTTGGGCTTCAGAAGGGTGCCCTCCAGGAAAACGTGATGGTCTGAGAGAGCCTTGTATTGTGCAGCCAGAACCTTTACAAAAGACAGTGTTAGACACATTGTGCGCCCAGATAAAGACATACGTTGACATTAACGGAGCACGCCAATAACACGAACCTTCTCCGTGATCCACTGCGCACGCTCCAGATCGTGATCACCGTCGGGCAGCACTTCCGGCTCGACGATCGGCACGAGTCCGTTCTGCTGGCAGATACTGGCATAACGAGCCAACACGTTGCAGTTCTCATTGATGGCCGTCCAGGATGGTGTGCGGGCGTTGATGTAGAGCACGCAGCGCCATTTGGCAAAGTCAGCACCGTCCTTCTTGTACTTGGCGCATCGTTCAGCCAAACCATCCAGACCTGCAAGAGCGACAGTTATTAATAGAAGCCACACAAATATGTGGAGAAGATAGAACTGCCGACAGCAACACAAAACGAAACACCAATCGTCCGATGGATAGAACACCAATCGTCCGATGGGTAGAACACCAATCGCCCGATGGATAGAACACCAATCGTCCGATGGGTAGAACACCAATCGTCCGATGGGTAGAACACCGATCGTCCGATGGATAGAACACCAATCGTCCGATGGATAGAACACCGATCGTCCGATGGGTAGAACACCAATCGTCCGATGGATAGAACACCAATCGTCCGATGGATAGAACACCAATCGCCCGATGGGTAGAACACCAATCGTCCGATGGATAGAACACCAATCGTCCGATGGGTAGAACACCAATCGTCCGATGGGTAGAACACCAATCGTCCCATGGGTAGAACACCAATCGATTAGAGGAACTCGAAAGATTATGCATGTTTGACCGACCTTGAGTGGTGGTTTCGCCTTCCGTTCCAGCAATCGGCACAACACCCTTGTCCACCTTAATTCCGACCACAATGCCGTTGTCCTTCAGGAGCTGCGAGAAGGTACGACCGTCATCGGCCTTCTGGTACAAGGTCTCCTCGAAGAGAATGGCCCCGCCCAAATACTTGGACAGATCCTTGCCGTTTCCTTCGCCGGCGGTGAAGAGTGCCTGGCGGTAGACACGGCGGTTCTCCTCAGTGTTCTCCACATTGATCGACTGCAGACGCTTGGCAATGCTGCCTGAAAGACAGTCGATTAACGTTGTTGTTGAGATGAGAACAGAAAAACCACATTCGAAGAGGAAGAAAAAAACTGATGAACAAAGTTACCAGTGCTTTCGTCAGCCGCCAAAATTCCCTTTCCGGGTGCGACGATGCGGTTGGCGATGTCGACCAGCTCCTTCTTTTGGGCTTCCGTTAGGTAATGAGGCACCGGCACCTGGGTGGAGGCGGCAGGTTTCGCCTATTGACAGAAGGAAACAACGTCAGTCGTTACGTGACTAGTAAATTTTGCTGAAAAAGCTGCTCAATCCAACAATCAATCAATCATTACTAATACTCTAATGGCACACGTTTTAATGCTGTAGCGACGCGATTCTAAGGCACAGTTGTAGCCACGCCCCCTGACTGTTTAGCCGTCACTCAATCTGAATTGCCCAGAATATTTTATCCCAAATATTTCCCGTTAAAAATCTATGGTTTCTGTTTACAATGCCCGAAATGTTCTTTACCGAAAACGGGAGCAATACAATTTTGAAGCGCTGGTCTTTGTCTCATGGATTGTCTCAGCGAAAATTTGCCAGAGCGGAGAAAATCCGAGAGGCTACCCTCCGCCGGTGGCTAACGTAAGGGCCTGCTTTTTCGGTTGATTGATTTCTTGATTGAAGATTTGTGAAGAACACTAAGCATGTGGGCCGTTGGCAAGTTGCTTGATTGAAGACTGAGGCGCATTTCCGTGGGTAGATGGTTTTCTACCCACACCTGGGGTCATTTAGACGGAAAACGCAGTTTGCGTTGCGCCTTAGAATCGCGTCGCTACAGTATGCGTTAAATCGGGGGCAATAAAGTGTATTCCCATCAGCAAAATTCGGCGTTATAAAAATGCCATCATGATTAAATATTCTAATCTTGACTTTAGAAACAAAAATCTTTCAAAACAAATCGAACTGACCAAGCGCGGTTCAAGGGAAGTTTCGACAAACAAATTAGCCAATCAGCCAATCAAGCAATCGATCACCCGGACTCAACGTACGCCCTTTCATTGCAAACGTTTTTCATTAAACTTCGCATGTGAAAAGGAAAGGTCTGCAAAGAAGGAAATCTTATTTTTTTCTTCAATCAATACGATTTGTTGTTGTGGTAATTGAATTCCGAGACAGGAAGAGCGCGCAACAGGACAAGGGCGGATCCATACCCATCCAGGGATTGAGTCCAATTTATTTATAAGACAGATAAAAAAAACAGCTGATGCAACCCCCAAACACGTAAAAGGCAGGGCTTCACAATTTACCTGATCTGCTGGTGGGGCTTGTTGTCCATTGGCAGCCATTTCGATCAGCGATGTGAAAAATTTATTGCTTTTCAAAACTACACGGAGAGAAAAAGGAGTAAGAACGGTGTGAAGGTCGACTGGTGCAAAGTGAAGATGAAATTTCAGCTGCCTCTTGCGCCTGCCGGTCGGCCGGTCGGCCGGTCGGCCGGTCGGTCGGTCGGTCGGTCGGTCGGTCGGCCTCTCTTGTCTCTGTCCCTGAGTCAGACCTGACGTCAGTTTTCTGCGCTTTGCACATTGTGGAAATCGATTCAAGGCCCAATGCGCAATGCGCAATGCACATTTGCACTTAATTTGTTCCAACAAACAAAAATTAGGCTTCTTTCGTAAAGTTCCACCTTCCCATGTTCCGTTCTGTACTGCCAACGTCGTGGCGTTTGTACACCATTTTTTCTTTTAATGAGATAATTAATAAACTCGTTTTCATGAGATTTTGCGTCGGAGGGGCAGCCGGCTGTGAGTTCTTTTGAGGGAGTAGTGCACACGGTTAGCAGTTTGGGCGAGTCTGACGTTTTTTTATTGATCGATAATATCCTCGTCATGATTCTCTCGGACGGCTTAGATTCGCTTTACCTAGAGTCATCGCTTCGACTAGCGCGATGTCTGGCTGCGATTCCCAACTGTTCGAAAAAGAAGGTTAGTTTAGCTGGAGTTGTTGCAAATCAATATAATTAGCAACGTCTTATCCAAACGGCAGTTGCTGTAGGCACTGGGTAGTTGATTGATTGAGCGAGAAGCTGCTTTTTGATTCATTCCTTCACATGGGTGCCCGCTTGATTGATTGATGGACATGAACGTGCATCCATTCAGTGACTGCCTTGGCTCGTTTCATCTCTATTTGATATTGAAATAGTTCTAACGGAACCAAAATATCTAACTTTCGAAGATCTCAGTCGATTAACTGGTAGTGAATTAAAATTAATCAAACTTGCTGTGAGGGAATAAATCAATCAATCGAAAGATTGGCAATGGCATCCACCCACGCAGCCGATAGACAAGAGGATTAATTGCTAGTACTTAAATAAGTTGATTGATCGATTGATTGGCAATGGCATCCACCCACGCAGCCGATAGACAAAAGGATTGATTGCTAGTACTCAAATAAGTTGATTGATCGATTGATTGGCAATGGCATCCACCCACGCAGCCGATAGACAAGAGGATTGATTGCTAGTACTAAATAAGTTGATTGATCGATTGATTGGCAATGGCATCCACCCACGCAGCCGATAGACAAAAAGATTGATTGCTAGTACTTAAATAAGTTGATTGATCGATTGATTCACTGTTTTGCAAAGAAAATGACCCGCATTCTTGGCAGGTGAAAACGATCTTTTCGGTATGCCCGAAACTGCCGTCGGACGACAAGGTGCGATTGAGTGTCGCAGGTCATGATGTTGCCATTACAAAGATCAACGAGACCGCCACTGATTTGCCGTTAACCGGCGAGCATCAAGTCAATGTCATCGCAGTCGGTGTCTATCTCCTCGAATCAGGTCTACAGGTCTGTGAGCCTTCTCGAGATGTGTTCTAAACAATCGAAATGCTCAATGGTCAGTCTATCTTAACTTTCAGCATGAAGAAAATTTGGTCAAATACCTTATTCGGCTGCTGGGGAAACTTCCGGATGCCATCTATATGGATGACTACAAAATCACAACTTTTGATCGTAAGATTCTCACTCTACTTCTTTTTATTTATTCATTTGTTTTCTTCGTCCTAACCTATCGTCACTTTTAATTTTTAGGTCTTCCGGTCAGCGAACGCTTTGCATTTTGTTTGAACACCGTAATGAGCGATATTGCAACCAAGAGCACCGCTTATGGCGCCGACGTTAGTAAACATGACGAGCATAAAGAATGGGCAGATTACGAGTTAAATATCTGCATTTTTTTTATTGCAGATACTATCGAGGCAGGTTGACGTTTTGGAGGAGTTGACGCACAAAATACTGAAATACGTCAGGGACGACTCCTTGAGCAAGGACAAACTGAGTAAGGCTTACTGCGGTCTACAATCAACGACAAGATTGAGTACACTGGAGGGTCCGGGATATGGGCAAAAGGGGCGGAGCAGGGGGTGGCATGTTTGAAAATGGAACCAAGCAGGAACAAAGCAACCGCTGCAGGTCAGGTGGTTGATTGTTTGATTGTTTGAAAACCACCCCCTGCCCCGCCCCTTTTGCCCATTCCCCGGACCCTCCAATGTACTCAATCTTGTCATTGACTGTAGCATGTTCCTGTGTAATGGATGTCAATGTGGAATATTTGCAGGAATTCTGTGTTACGATTTGGTGCCAGCCTTGTTGGGAATTCTTCGCTCGACTGGTCGGTTCTCGAAGACCGGTATTCCATTCATATGTTCCTTATTTCCCGACGAAACCTTTGCCCGGCGGAAAGGTCTTGCAAACGACCCCTCCACGCTGCCCCTCGTCCCGCGGACCCTTTGTCGGAGCGCTTCGATTGTGCCGGATTCGCGGCTGAAGGGCGATCACAAAACGGACATTGCTGCGAATCCGCTCACAAATTTCCCGTTTTTCCGACGGCAATCCACAGTTCCCAGTCGGGATGAGCAGGTGTGAATGCTTTCTGCTCTCACACTGAAAGTGATGCACTGAATCGCTTTTGTCTTTCAGTCCTTCAAGGTGAACGAGGTGTCTGCTACTGAGGATCTCCGAACCTACTTGTTCTCCCGAACCGGCGCTTGCTTTGAAAACGTCGATAAATTTGGCGGTGGACCCAGTGTACTGCCGCCGGGGTTCGGAAAGAAGAAATTGGAGGATCTACTCAAACTGACCAAACATCTGATGGATGAGAAGACGTTGGAGCTGCTGGATGGCAAGAATCATGATATCTATCTGAGTCAGCCACCCACCACGGCGTATCCCTACCGGACGTACAGCGAGACGGTGCGCTTTGCGGTGGCTTCCATGTGGCGTCAGTTGTGCTACGATGAGCAAGTGCATAAGGGTTCCAAACTAGCCAAAGAGATAAAGACACTGTTCGAGGAGTGCTATCGACGATCGCAGATTGCGCTGCAACGTCCGACGACGTCGACCAGGGAACGGGAAGATACCTTGCCACGATCAGGGGTTCGTATTACTTGCTCTTGCACGAAATCCCAGTCTCTATTCTTCTTCGCTCAGCATCATGATTATCTCTTTAGACGAAGGCCGTCCATGCCTACCGCCAGACCATCTACTGTATCGCTGTGTACGTGGACATTATGGTGTGGTGCGCCGGAAGTTCCAACGAGACAGAACCCATCACGACGCATTTAGGGAATAAGATCAAGCCGGCTGTCAGAACGAAGAATATGGTGGCTCAGTGTCCTATTTTCATATCCTGCTTGGAGGTAAATCTCCTTGTTTCTTCCAGCTTAAAGGGCTTGCTCGGAATCAATGTTTCCTCTCATCTTAGGCGTTTGCATACTTATCGAAACTATCGCCGAGCACTGCCAATATGGCTCTCAGTTACCTGAAGGACTTTCTGATGGAGCCGGAATCATTGTTGATCAAACTGCAGCTGGGTGATCGTGAAGTTGCGGGCGGGGGGCGGTCCACGTTGCCGGCGATTGCCACCAACGGAAATCACAACGACACCCTTACACGAGGTAGGAGAGCGATGTTCTTCAACAGACAAAAGAAATTAGACTAGCAAACACCCGTCGACAGAAAAGATGGCCAACTCCCAGAGAAACTGGTTTCATACGAACATTTTCGTCTTGATCCAGTTATTTATGGCCTTTTTTCTTGGTACAGACGGCGAAAAGATAAGTCAAGTGGTGGACGCTCTCCGCGAGTGCTGCATCGAATGCATCGTTATTGCCCTTCGAGTCGCACAACAGGAACAGTCGGATGCCGTGCGGGCTCTGCTGGCATTCATGAGCGGCAGTCTGTTTCGAGTCGAGCATTCGGATCCCCGCTATATCGCGGTAGCCACCAATCTCTTCTCCCTGCTTTCTCGACTGGCCATCAAATTCAAAGACATTCCCAAAACCGTTGATATGGTCTTCAACATCTGTCAAGACGTCTTCTGCAAAACGACCAATCAAATCGACGTGGTCATTGTGGATCAGCTGGCAAATGCCGTCGTCGGTGGGGTCTACGAGTCATATCCGTTGGCGTTGTTCAACATCATCACGGTGGAAACCAGTTCGGCAGCGTACGGACGCCCAGTCAGCACGGACAAACCAGATTACCGGCATGTCTCTTTAGCCGTCATTCGGGGTCTGAAGACGATCGCAGAGGGCTTGGAGAACCCGGATGATATCTTGGATTTCCTGAATAAGATGCTGGAGCTGTTCATTCAGCTGGGATTGGAAAGCAAGAAGGCGAACGAGAAGAGTGCCGCAATGAAAGCGTCCAGCAGCGCTGGAAATCTTGGTGCGACACGATTTCCCTTTAAACGTGCATTTGTTTTCGCTTCTGTCGTTCAGTAGCGGACATTTGGAATGGGTTCACCATGGTTGCAATTCGATGATTTTTCAGGCGTTCTGATTCCCGTCATCGCAACCGTCATCAAGAAGATACCGTCGCTGAAAAATCCCAAGCCCCGTATCCTCAAACTGCTCCGGGATTTCTGGCTGTATTCGCACATTCTTGGATTTGCGGTCCCCGACTCTGGTCTCTGGCCGGAGGAATGGTTCACCGGTGTATGTGACATTGCCGTCAAGACGCCGCCTCTCGTCACGAAGGAAGTGGTACTCCGGGCGGAGATTGAGTACAACTCGGCGTTGAAGAGCGACAGTCTTTCGGCGGTGGAGTTGCAGGATATTCGGAACACTCTGATTGAGCTGCTCAAAGCAGGTGCTGATCTGGCATATAAAATCAACCGGCTCAGTCTGGCGCAGTGTCTCTTCCTACTCTCCGTGTATCGGTAAGATTGTTTTCTTCTTTTAACGGTCGGCATTGGTTTTGTCATGGTGTAATGACTTTAATATTATGCAGGTTGGAAACTCTGAAGGTGACCTATTCCGACGAGCCTGACGCAGTGACTCAGATATTTGTCTATCTAGAGGATTATTCTCTCCAAAAGGATGAAAGTATGTTTTCAGTTCTGTACTTTTTGATGGTGTCGAACAGTTGGTGCTTCTTTTTCAGCGGGTCTTCGTGATGGCGTCCAAGCGATCTCATTTGCTGTCCTTGACTGCTTCCTGCAACGTGCATCCAGTATGCCCAAGGCTGAGAAGCGAAATCGCGAGCTAGATTTGCAGGCACAATACCTCCTGGTTGCCTTCAACAATGTCAATCCGACCATTCGGCAGATCGCCGATCAATGGCTATCGCGGTTGGTTGAAACATTTCCGCACATTCTCTGGAGCCGGAAAGTGTTGTGGACTATCCTGGACATTGCTCAGACTTTGTCTGCCTCTTTGGAATCGGTAAGGATATTTGTCACATTTACAGCATGAGGCAAAGTGTGTATTTCGGTTCACCCTCCACTTGGTTGATAAATCGGCTCACTCGTGGGTTTCTCTTTGACGGCGAGTAATTGATTGTTTGATTTGCTGTACTATCTCCTAGTATACTATAGCACTTCTAAAAATCAAACAATCAAGCAACAGCCATCAAAGAGAAATGCTTGAGTGAGCCGATTTATCGACCAAGTGGAGGGTGAGCCGATTTATGGACCAAGTGGAGGGTGAGCCGATTTATCGACCAAGTGGAGGGTGAGCCGATTTATGGACCAACTGAAGGTTGAGCCGAAATACACACTTTGCCTCATACGGTGAGATCGTCCTTGAGTTTCTCCGTTGGCCCGTTGAATTTTTCACACGTCCGTCGCCCTGCTTGTTTGTTTGTCTCACACGTGATAAGCTTCTCGTAAGCATATGTGTATTTACAGAATCCGAACGAGGAAGATTTGGTCCTGCGAATTCCCAACACACCATACTCACTGCGCTTCATGGACACACCGGAAGAACGCGAGCAGATTGTCAAGCTCTTCACCGGACGCTGCGAGGAGTTCATCGGTGAAGCCATGAAATGGGCACCGTTTGCCATTCGATCCAATCTGGAGCAGTACATGCTTGAGAAGACGATCGGCGGCTCGGGAACGTCGTCGGGAGCCGATTCACCCGTGGAACCGGTCGGCTTGAGCTATGCCGCTGAAAATCTCCTTCGCCAAGTCGGACTGAATGTTGGCTCTGCTACTGTCAATGTAAGTTGTTCGTAAGTCAAGTCAAGGCTAACACTTTTTCGTCATCACGGATGACGCTTTTGCATCCTGTTATTCAGACATCTGTGGCGGCGAATCGGAAAGTGGGCATCGCCAACAAGGACGTCTCGACTTTCGTCATGGACTTTACGGCACGGTGTCGGTACTCTGGTGAAGTCCGAAGCATGAAGAATCTGATGAAGATGGACGATCTCTGTCAGGACTTGCAGGATCGCATTAAGGCCGCGTGCGCCGATAAGCACGAGCGAAAGTTCGAGGAGCTCATGTACCAGACCTGTGCTGTTATCATCCAGTCCGCCGACGATCTCGGTGTTTATTCCAGTAAGTACTGAAAACCCCCCCCCCAAAGACCTCCCTGAATCCAACCGGTACTGACCGCCTTTTTGTCGTGGTCCAGCGCACATTCGGAAGCTACTGCGACTGCTGACTTGGAGTGTGACGGAGCTGTTCACGTCTCGGGCAGTCACTAGTGCGGTCCGTTGCTGGCAGTGGCTCTTGGCTGCCAAGCCGGAAATTCACCTGAACTTCATCAACCAAATGGTGGCCGCCTGGAATCAGAGCCATGAAATGAAGCTTGGTAAGGAATACTGGGAGTGCAATTTAGTCATTTGTCGAGGGAAAACTTGACACGCCACCCGGTGCTCTTGGTTGGCAGGATTGTTTGCCGAAACGGACGACCAGGATCCACCGACCCCGTTGGCCGTTCGAAATGGCGCCTCGCGACTCCCGGCACCCGACATCCAGCCCCACGTGGTGTGGTGTAAGTTCATTCAGGAGCGTGTGGAGATTGCCCGTTACCACAGCCAACACGAGATCGACGTCTTTGTCGCCATGTTCAACCAATGCCTCGGCACCAGCATCGGCAGCAAGCGCCGGCAACGCACCGTCCGCTACGGTTCCTGCTTGTTCCGTTTCCTGAGTAGTGGTCTGCGGCTGTTACAGGACGACAACATTGCCAATGCCCCGGCGAAGAACGCTCTGCGCGAACGGGTTTACGCCACGGCGATGGACTACTTTGCGGGTCCGCTGGATTTTCCGCAGGATTTCAAGCAAGAGATTCGGGACGACATCAAAGTACTCATTCGGTTTTGGGTGTTGCTGCATACAGACAAGCGATATCTGCAGTCGGAAACCCATGACTCGGTTGACAGCGGTGAGTCGTGTTTGTCTTCTGGTGTGAGAGTGGATTCTTCTGTTGTTCATAGTTTCTTTATATTTCTGGCACAGCAAGTATTCCCGAGCGTCCTTCTGCGTCTGCTACAAATACACTCACGATTAATCGTGCCGGTTGGATGAACATACCTCAATCCTCCTCTCAAGTGAACATCAGTTCTAACAGAAGAGGTTTGAGCTTTTTCTCTCTACTTGAGCTTTTAATTTTTGCCTTGACCAGGCATTTCTGTAGGTGCTTTGAATAAACGGCAAGTTCGGCTCAACACCGACTTTGTCAGGGCTTACTTCCGGCGCCGGAATCTCATCCTGGCTCTCTTGGCTTCGGAGTACGATCGCTGGGTGGTGTGGTATGACCCACTGAACGTTCTGGCAGACGACCTCGCCGAAGTTAACGAGACCAAGCTGCCTGCCTGGATGAATCAGCTGGTCACACCAAAGATGCTGCGCGAACACGCGAGAGTCGCCTGGCAGATCTCACCGGTCCTGGCTGTTTACTTGCCACCAAAGTAAGTTTGATCTGTCGACACCTGGCGCTCCTGTTTGCAGATTGGTTGTTACCGAGATTTCAACGTTGTAGGTTCCGGCATGCTGACGTATTGGTCCGTGAAATCACCCGACTGGTCCGGTTGAAGCCCGATGCCGTGATGGACGTTCCATCCGCTTTGACGTACTTTGCCACCCCCGAATGCATCGAAGCGGACCCACCGGAGCTGGTTAATATTCTCACCTGGGCAAAGTGCTCGCCGGTGCAGGCACTCAATCTGTTTTCCAAGGACAGCCCACCGAATTCGGTGACCCATCAGTATGCGTCGCGGGTCTTACAGGACTACGACGTGGAGGTCATGATCTTTTACATTCCTCAAATCATCCAAGCGCTGCGCTATGATTATGTACGTGCTGCCCTGCCAAAAATCATTTGCCTTTGCAAATTTACGCCGTCTAGACAGGCACCGATGCTTGCCAGAATATCATCACTGGCGTATTCGCCGGTTTCTTTACCTCTGGCATTTTCTGTTCCCTTGTATAGATGGGACACATTCGGCAGTACGTCATCGATGCGGCTTCCCACTCTAACCTGCTCGCACATCAGATTATCTGGAACATTCAGTGTAACAAGTACACCGACGAAGATGGAAAGAACGAGGACCCGGTACTGTTCAAGAAACTGTCGGAAATTCAAGACGAAATCACAGCCCGGTTGGCCAGCGGACCAGCGAAGGTCTTCCGGGAACGGGAATTCGATTTCTTTAAACTGGTCACCGACATCAGCGGAACGATCCGACCGTTCGAGAAGGGCGAAAAACGAAAGCAGGCCTGTTTGAAGGAATTGGCAAAAATCAAGGTCCCACCAGGCTGCTACTTGCCTTCAAACCCCGAGGCGGTGGTCGTGGGGATCGATGCCAAATCGGGAATGCCGCTGCAGAGTGCCGCAAAGGCACCTTACCTGGCAAAGTTCATGGTGAAGAAGTGCACGCTGAAAGAGCTGGAGGAAATTGGAACAGCCGAAAACCCGGAATCGAAAGTACCGAAAGATGCACCGGAATACTGGCAAGCGGCGATCTTCAAAGTGGGAGATGATGTGCGGCAAGACATGCTCGCGCTTCAAATTATGCAGCTGTTTAAGAACGTCTTTGATATGGTAAGACGAGCTTGCGTGCGAGCTAGCACAGACAGTCATGCAGAAGATCAGACGTATAGACAGACAAACATACAGACAGACAGACAAGACAGACAGACAGACAGACAGACAGACAGACAGACAGACAAAAGGAGCAGACAGACAGACAAGCTGTCTGTCAAATTCTCAAATTCATCGCATTTTGAGAATGATTGAATATTTTAGGCTGGACTGCAGTTGTATTTGTATCCGTACCGCGTGGTAGCAACCGGGCCTGGGTGTGGCGTCATTGAGTGCGTTCCGGACACCAAGTCGCGTGATCAATTGGGGAAACAGACGGACAGTCTACTGGAGTACTTCGAAGCCACGTACGGGGACGTCAAGTCGCCAGAGTACATTGAAGCTCGACGAAATTTCATTCGGAGTATGGCAGCGTATAGCCTGATCACCTTTATCCTGCAAGTCAAGGATCGGCATAACGGCAACATCTTAATAGACAAGCATGGTCACATCATCCATATTGATTTCGGCTTCTTGTTCGAGAGTAGTCCTGGTGGAAATATGGGGTGGGAACCGGATTTCAAGCTAACACCAGAGTTTGCGACCATCATGGGGGAGAAGATTGAATCGCAACACTTCAAGTGGTTTATGGAGTTGACGGTTCGCGCTTACGTGGCTCTTCGGTATGTCTTTTATTTGATTCAACAGACCTGTATGGTTTTCTGTCTGTCTGTTTGTTTGTTTGTTTGTTTGTATTTATTTCTGTCGCTGAACTCGTCTCCCTGTCTATCTGCCTGCCTGATTAGGTCGTTGCTGCTTTTTTCGCCTAACGCTTTTCTTAGTAAAGCTTTTCTGTCTCTCTGCCTGCCTGCCTGCCTGTCTGCCTGTCTGTCTGCCTGCCTGCCTTCCTGCCTGCCTGCCTGCCTGCCTGCCTGCCTGCCTGCCTGCCATTGTAAGAAGCTTAATTTGTTACCCATTTCTTTTCCAGACATTTCCGTGAAGAATTTTGCACATTGGTCAGTCTGATGTTAGACACCAACCTGCCGTGTTTTCGCGGGCAGACAATCCCAAAGTTGCGTGCGCGCTTCTGCCCCAATGCATCCGAGCGAGAAGCTGCCGATTATATGATCAAAGTCATCAAAGACTGCTTCCTCAACTACCGCGCACGCACATATGACATGATCCAGTTCAAGCAGAACAGAATCAACTATTAACGACCTCTCCCGGCAGCACCCTATCTAAGGTGAACTTGACCACTGCTGCTCCGCTCTTACCGCCGGCCACTGATCGTGGCAAATTCCTGTTGAACTGGAACGCCATACATCTGTTACAATTGATTTCAGCGATGTGTGTAAATGGAAGTGACATCCTAACATAGGTGTGATGTAACGTTTGATCTTTTCCGGTTGAGTAATGTCTTGACCGTTTTAAACATATTATTTTACAGTACGTTTACGTTTCGTCTTTCCGTTTCCGTGGACTTCTTAGTATGCAGAACTTTATGAATTCCATTCGACAACGATATTCGATTCCATTCCATTCGCTTCATTAGATTGAACAAGTTGCGTACAATAGGTACGTATGCGTACAATAGGTACGTATGCGTACGTATACGTATGCGTATAGGTATACGTATGCGTACAATAGGTACGTATGCGTACGTATACGTATGCGTATAGGTATACGTATGCGTATAGGTATACCGTACACATGTTGCCAGACGCAATGCGTGCTCCACTGACTGACTGACACTTGTTCGCTTCACCGCAATGTCATAATAGTCCCGGTAAACAACGGACATTGTGATAACTCGATCGGCGGATCCAAGCTCAGGGTTGCAGTCGGCTCTTGATGAACCTTTCACATGCACAGTAATGGCTAATTTAGACATACTAGTGCTATTCAAAATCATGCACTGAAACCAGCCGCACCTACCGGCATGCAAGCGCTGATCCATCTCGCGTTTGAACCAGTTTAATCAGGTAGAATTTTCACTCCTCATGGTTTTTCAACTCTTTCTGTGTATCATTGATCATGCCGAGAACCATTTCCCTCACACTGATGGGTCTCGGAATGCTTCCTCTCTTCCTGTCCTGCCTTCGAGGAGCACCCATCGGTTCAGACTACCCGCAGTCCTCCGCCGGACAACAGTACCCCACACTTACCAACTACAATCCACCCTCACCTTACAATCCACCCTCACCTTACAATCCACCCTCACCTTTCGGCTTCACCGGGAATCCCGAACACAACCACCGCAGAGATGCGTACTTGCACAGTCCGCTCAACATCGAATTCACGCCGCAACATTCTTCGTTGGACAGCAACGTCATCCTCCCAAAGCTACCGGCAAGGTACGAGTCCCCCGCGCTGCAGTTGCGCAGTGGCGCGCCGCGATACTCAGACAAGCAGGCAGCCTACCCCCCGGATTATCCAGACGCGAAGCCGGATCCGACCAACGCATATGAGGAAATCTATCAAACCTCCTACCCGACCAAGTTCAAGACGCAGATGTACCCGAAGAAGTCCGTGGACGGACAAGTTTACGGAAGCTATTCGGAATTCCTGAAGGCGCTGCTGTCTGGTAAGCAGTCGACACCGGCAATGACGCCCAGCTTCACGCAGGACATACCGGCATTCAAACCGTCCACATTCGTCAACGACTTCCCAGCCGGTGTGCCCAATAAATATCCACCGTCGAGCAGGATGCCGAAGGGGGAATCCGACTTCTTCCCCTACGATTTGCCGTCACCGCAGCGCGGCGATTCGAGCCGGATGAATTACAACACGGTGCAGTATTCCGACAGGCATTCGGACAGAATGCCGACGGATCAGTTCGGGGATAGACAAGTGGGCTTTCCACCGCCACAGCAGCGACCCGAACCCGGCTTCTCGTTTCAGAACTCGCCGGACCGGAGGCCGAATCCGCACTTTAGCCAGAACCCATACCAAGATCAGCAACAGCAAAGCTCGCGAATTCAGCATCCAAATCGACAGCCACCACAACTACCACAGTATCAGCCTGACCTCTCGATCACCATCAACGCCGCAGACCGACCGGAGTTCTCGTTCTTCCCACCTCCCGATCAACACATCAACTACGGAATGCCCCCGGACAACGTCTATGCGTTGGAATCGAGGCGTCAGCCGGTTGTGTCGCGCACCGAAAACTACCCCAGCTCGGATAACAGTCGTGTTTACCTCAAGCCGAGTTCGCAGTACCCGGAAACGTTTGCGCAGTCCCCGCCACAGCCGCCGCCGCAGGAATACATCAACGTGTTCAACTACGAGGTCGAGGTGCCTCAGTATAATCCGTACGATCAGGCGACATCCGGTGGTCGCACCGGTCGGGGCCCGAGCATCTTTCGGGAGAAACCAGAGTACTCCAAAAAAGACTTGGCGAGGAACCCAATCGGTGCGACATACAGCAGTAGTAACAACGACGGAAGTGGAGTAGCGTACCAGCCGGCGATTAAGTATCCCATGCTGGGTACCAGTGCTGATTTGGATTATAAACTGCAGCCGGTCCCAGCGGTGATTGCGGCGCTGTTTGGCGGGAAGAAATTGGGAGGCAATAAGATGCAGCAGGATGAGCGGCAGCGGCAGCAACAGCAGGACCGGCAAACGGACCCGCAACGGAAGTTCCTCATCCCAGTGCAGAAGTTCGAGTATGATCCGCCGTTACAACGACAACAACAACAACCGCAGTTTGCCACACCGCCTATCCCAAGCTACGGGGTTTCCGGATCATCTATAGGCAGAGATTACGGCGGCGAACGGTATGACTTAGGAAGTAGGCTGCAGGACGCCGGAGCAATGGATGTGTACATTCCAGCATCGAGTTCGTCGAGAGTGTATGCTAAACAGAGCTCTGATCCGTTGAAGACTATCGTCTTTCCTATTTCAAATTCCCGCCAGGCATGATCCCGCGGATCTCCGATCCTGCATAGCCTGGCCAAATACGTTCCACAATATAAGATTGTGCCTACGACTTAGCGTTTTCAATGTACATCGCGAGGCGACGAATGAAGACTTGAAAGAGCACGCCAGTCATTGGTCGTTATTTTCACATGTAGAAACGACAAAACTAGACAGCCATTACTTTTCGCTAATTCCAAACGAAAAAAGACAGCGAGAGAGGGAGAGAGACCAACAAAGCGACATGGAGAGGAGGACTCAAATCTAAAACAAAACGCCTTGTGTAACCGAAAAAGAAAAACTTTTCTTCAAGTGTATTGGCAAAAAAAAAACAACAGAGCGGTCCACACAGCGCATGTCTTATTTAAAACCTGACTCAAGGGAACCGTGAGCCCGATACGCTACGCGGCTTTATAAAGAAGGAACGCGGACCTGCTTTAAACTTAACACAAAAAACTGCTGTGCGGTCAACAGCGAGGATGTATGGCGGCGGGAGTAGGGACCGCCCCGGCTTCAGCGAGAAGAGACAAAATAATTTACTCCATGGAAACATCGGCAGCGATGTCACCAGGTTCGTCCGCCTCCGCGTCAGGAGCGTCTCCAGCGACGCTGGAAGCCATCGAGGCCACCACCGAAGCCACATCATCCTTGTCCGGTGTAGGAGTGGGAAGTCGCAACGCAGCAGCGCGATGCTTGGGGATGACGGGATTGACACGGCGGCCGCGGCGGTGCTTGTCCGCGGGATCGTCAGTGTCCGTGCCCGAGCTGGTCAGACTGTTGCGGTACTGGAAGAAGGGCGTGACGACGTCACCGTTCAGCGCCAACAAGTTCGGCAGAGAATTCAGACGTCCCACCCTAAAAGAAGACAATCCTTCACTGATGACTCACTCGCTCGGTGAATCGAGCGTTCATTGAAACTTACAAACGGGCCTTGTCTTCACGCCGCAATTTCGAGGTGAACTCCGACAGGACATCGAAGAAGAGCACGCGCTTCGCAAGATCCCGGTCATCGGTGGCTTCTCGGATGAATTCGACGCAATACCTACAAGAATGGCGCGTCAGGACGATTTGAGTTGAAAGAACGACAAAAGTAGCATACTTGTGAAGGGCGCCCATGGCCCATCGAGATTTCTCATTGTCAGTTCCGAAGAGAAGAGCAAGCTTTTTAGCCATCTCCCGGATCTCGAGGATTTCCTGGCTGTTGCGCTTGTGAGAGCGAATGTTCTTGGTGAAGAGGGCAATGAGAGCGGCAGCAACGGCTTCAGCACAATGGACTTTGCTGACTTCCATCATCTACAATGTCAGAATATGAGCGATCATTTCTTCCACATCGATGCCGAGCTTTCGTGCACTTTTACACATCAGTTCCTTTTCCAGAAAACGGAGCACAATACCGACCTTTCTCACGGCCTCTTTGATGACATCGCTGTAATCGCCAGTAGTCTAGAAGAGAGGCAAGTTAAAAAGATCCCCAGAAGAAAACGCAATAAATTGGAGTCAGAGAAATGACACAGGGAAGAGTAAGATTCACTTACAGTGAGGTAGTGCCGTAGAACGAGCTCAGCAAAACGGGACGAGATCACATCGCAGGTGAAGGCGCGACAAAACTGAGTCAGCACCTGGCGTCGCCGGTGAACGTGGGTCAGACGTGCTTCCGGTGAGGTAGTCTCCGGCAAGACATTAGTAAACACCTGCAGGGAACTCACTGTGAGCTAAGGTAACTCCTACACCAGGACTCGAGACTAACATACCTGGAACTCCACAAACTCTGCGATGGCCTGCTGGTCCACACTGGGCAATTCGAACTTGAGGTCAAACTCCCACTCAGCAGCCGTGGACAAGGGAGCAGGGTGCAGCACGAGCAGGTCCAGTAGCACGTGATAAACCTGCAAAAACGGCGTACAGAACATGAACCCACGGCAGGCACATGATGTCAGACAGACAGACAGTCAGGTAAGTACACTACAGACAGACAGTCAGGTAAGTACACTACATACAGACAGACATATCGAACTCGAACATGGGTGACACATTCTGATATCCGAGAGGGAGATGGAGATTTAACTCACCGCAAAAACGGTATCCGAAGCGGTCTGCCCAACCGTTAACACCGGCATCAACAGTCCCACGAGCTCCCGCAATCGCGCCATATGAATAGCACAATCATCGGCATCCGGATGGGTGACTCCCTCGTGCTTTCGCAGCGCCTGGATACGCCACATGACAAAGAGGTTGCAGCAGCTGAGAATCTTCCGCAACAGTGGCCGCTTCATTGTGCTCTCCGGATCGAAGCCGCGTCGCATCACCGTCATCAAATCGTCCCACAGTTCGGCGGTGGCCGTGAGGTCGAAAAAGTTGAAGAGCGCCACCAGGCGGGTGACGCTGCTCTCAAACTCGTATACGGCTGCCTCCGACCCGCCAGCCATCCAGACGGGCAAGGATTCGTGGAAGCGCGTGGTGACCGCTTCGATCAGGCCGCTCTTGTGCATGGCCACGCGGTTGACGATGCCAGTGCCCTCTTGTTCGAGCGACTCCAACGACTTGGCACAGTTCCGCAGGAAGACGGCGTCCTCGTATTTGGCAAACAACTCCCCGATAATGTCGAGGAGCTGGTCAAGTTCCTAAAATGACGCAAAATATATTCCCTATATCTATACAACCACCCTCAGCGAAGGGATGGAGCTGGTGAGTAAGCAAGACGAACTTCTTCTTTGTGATTTGTCGTGTAAATGTCGACATCAAAATACTGTGGTACGGAGATCAGGAGACCGGTTTTATTCACGTCCTGCTTAAATTTGGTCAGCACCGGCGGAAGGGTCGTGATGAAGTGAGTGGTCAAGCGGGCCCGATCGTCCTGCACCTGTAAGGTGAAACCAGACGTCCGTGAGATATCGCTAAGATAAACTCATTCCGTGTTTGATACATCGCTGCTAAATCTATTTTCCAGGTAAGATCTATCCAGTCTTATCAATTTAACAGTACTGTATTTCCGCGATAGATAGCGACAGCGTACGAGCAGTGGAACGTTTAATCGGCCACGCGGCGCTTGTGCTGTGTGTACGGTGCACAGACCCCGTGCACACGTTCCATTCCAGTACGGCTGTCGCTATCTATCGCGGAAATACAGTACCTGTTTGAGGTCCTTGGCTTTCGTTTTCTTGCTCGAAATCCGCCCCGTCGGACTCTCCCCCACCGCTGCGTGCTTGAGGGCAAAGCACATGATCTCAATCAAGGTGCGCTCGAATTTATCATCCAGCAAAGAAGGCTGGCCCTCCTCAGTCTCCTCCAACAGCAAATCGGTCATGGCATCCCATGCCTTCAGCGCCGAGCAGGAATCTATGAGACTATCCACCAGATAGGCCGTGTGCGAGTGGGTCGGGCTCTCCGTGCTGAATTTGAGGATTTCAAAGATGTTCCACACGTCTTCCGACCATTCCTTGCCGGAGCGAAAGCGCCGTCCCTTTTTTCGGTCTGGATCGGTCGCCGAGATGGCGGCCATGCGGGTCAGGAGAAAGTCAGAGGCAGCAACGGCCATGTTGCGATCACTGACGTAGATCAGTTCAAACATCCGGTCGAGATCTGACTCCGCAAACAGTTCCGTTTGAGTTCTACGCAGACAGAGGAAACATTTTGTGGATGAAATATAATTTGCAAGATACCAGTAATGA
Source organism: Hypsibius dujardini (assembly GCA_001579985.1). Lineage (NCBI taxonomy): Eukaryota > Metazoa > Tardigrada > Eutardigrada > Parachela > Hypsibiidae > Hypsibius > Hypsibius dujardini. The sequence goes on from LRSR01006848.1 coordinate 19,332, forward strand.
GTGAATGAATGTTTCCTTCACTAGTTTTCCCGACTCTCTGACTACATATCTCCTTCACTGAATCGGTCAGTTAGTTTTTGGTTAAATCTGGCGCTAGTTCGACAGTCCGCCACATTCGTCTTCCGAACGCTTAGCTGTCTCAGCTACTCCTGCGAGGTACTGTATGCGAATGTACGTACGCCTGCTGCTGGTTGGCAGAGGCATCACGCATCACTTACTTGTCCAGGGCGCAGACAATTTTCACAGCCTTGACGCAACACTCCGGATCAGCGTCCGCAGTCATTTCCACAAATCGGTCCTTAAACTTGCTCGAAAACAGTTGCATCTGCTGCGTCAGATCTTCCTTCTCAACCAGTGGCAGGATGACATTAAGAACTTTTCGGCGCACCGTAGCCTCCTTGTCGTTCAGAGTCCAGCCGAGATACTTCAGGTAAGAGTCGTCCACGAACCGGCTCGGATAGGTGATCATCCATTCGCCCAGCTCCTCCATGCAGAGCTCCCGGACCGCCAGCAGTGAGTCGCGGTAGCGCTGCCCAAAGACAGACTTGAAGAGTTTGTCGAAGATAGACTTAATGGATTCGGCGTTGCGGGTGTGTTGGTCAAATGTGTCCTGCAGTGTCTGCAGGCGTGGCTTGTTGGCCCGGTTTCGCTTCTTCTCCAGCTCCAGCTGACGTTCGTCTGACGCGATGGTCTCCTTCAGTTGCGCCTGGACCTCCACCAAGGATGTCATCATCTTGAGGGCTGGAGAACAAAAGCGAAAATGCCAGTTGCGGAAACTTAATTGGTTTCGATTGATTTGAAACACATCTTTGCAAGACCAGAGAGGAGAGGACCAGAAAAGTAATGCAAAACTGAACTGACCTCCCAGCGTGGCAGTGTGCCGAAATGCTCGAAATGCCGAGTCAGAGAGCTCGCTGAGGAGGCCGGTGAGGTTTTCCATCAGGTAGTCGTCAACTAGGATGGAGTCCTTGGTGTTCTTCACAAACAAGTCGAGAAACTTGCAGAAATCGCTGCGGAACTTGCGAAACTCCGGACCGGGTTTGATGATGGGATAGTCGTTGTTTTCCTGTATTAAAACAAAACAAAAACATGTTTTACCAGCACTCACCGGTTTTCAGCCAAACTTTCACAACGTCCTCAACGAAAATGGACAACAAAATATCTCAGACGAATCGAAAACTTGAACGCAACGTGTCTTATCTCCACTAGGAAAAAATAACTAAAAATTCCTTACCTCATCGAATTTTCCAGTTAGCTGCTTAATCACTTCGGCATGATCCAAATTCGACATTGCAAATGTGATCTTCCCCTGACAGCCCGACGCATGAATAAAGAAGTTTGCCATCTCCAAGTATCCCCGCAGGCGATCATTCTTGTACACCTCCGCCCATCCGTCCAGAATCTTGTCGACCGGCTCCTCACCCTGCCGCAGCGCAGCACTGAGATTCCGAATCTGGACATTATCCCCAGCCACCGAAGAGACCGGTGTCTTGCGGATTGCCTTCTTCCGTGAAATGACTGGTGTGCGAAAGGTGGCCGCCTTGTTGTTTCGTGGCTCGCGGGGAGCTTTCACCGCCGACAGCGTGACATTTTCCGGCTGGGCAGTCTCATTGACGCTAAATGTCGGGTCCGATTTGCGGTTGCGTCGACGTTTCCGCACCGGCGACTGCAGACTGTCCCGTCCGGCGTCACCGCCCCCGTCGGAAGTGTTGTCATCCGGTGTCGGGGGCGATTCCGGGGACGTCGGTGCGGCAATCAGCGCAGCAGTAGGAGCTGTCTTCGGGGTCTTCGGGCGCAGGGTCATACGTTCTGTTGCGACTGTCGCGGCTGCGCGCTTGGGCCGTCCGACAGGAGTTGCAGGAGTGCCAGTGGGCGTTCCGGTTGGAGCTTCGTCCGCTTCACTACATGAAAAGGCCATTGAATTCTGCACATTTCGGGACTTCGGATATAACAGTTGGCCAAATCTACTGCGACATGGGAGAGTGGTTCTATTTATTTTATTGGTTCTATTGTATTTATTTTTGAATGTTTAGAACAAAGCCTTCGATTGAATACTGGTATGAACGAAAGGAGAAACCATCACTCGGGCATTCACACGCACACTTAAGGCGATGCATGTAGATGTGAAGTGTTTCGAATAGGGATGGCGAAAATAAAATAAAACAAGCTAAAACTTTTAGTTACTAATTTCTCGGCTTTAGTTTTTTTTAGTTGATTAAAAGTTTTAGTCATCAAAAATTTAACTGGAAAAAAAATCTAAAATTAGTTTAGTCCGATAAATTTTGGACTAAAACTAGACTAAAAGAACGGTTTAGTTACTAAAGGAAACTAAGCTCA
>LRSR01006855.1:0-16552 GCA_001579985.1 Hypsibius dujardini
AAATAGCTTACTCTTTTTTGTGCTTTACATATATCCGTTGATCCTGAAAAAATTCGCCTGTATCTCACGTGTGTTTTGATTGGCTCTTTCTAATTCCATCTACTTCAGAAAGATTCCAATTATTTCGGAGAAAATAAATGGTCTATTGGTCAGTATGAGTACTATTTTCGCAGATTGTGAAAGAAGGATGCATTATGAAACGGCAAAATGTTAGTGAAACAAGGATGCGCAGAGGTTGTGTTCCTAGACATTGTGTCCTCTGACATTTTGTTCGCAAAACTGTCCTTTGGACGTTATGTCCGCACAACATTGTGTCTCTCAAACATAGTGTCCTGTCCGTCAGATATTCTGTCTTTCCGGCAATGTATCTTTGTGACATTGTGTCCCGTCCGCCAGACATTGTTTCTTTCTAGGCATTATGTTCGGGGCAGGATGTCTGGGGACAGTCTCTCCCCCTGGCCAGAATGTCTGTGAGGACAGAATTTTTACGGCCACAATGTCTGAGGCCAGAGAGTCGGGTGGGATACATAAAAGGAGACAAAGTCGGGGGGCACAACGTCGGTATGCCGAGAAAAGAGTGTATCAGGTGCGGGAAAGCTTTTGGCACTGGCCTTCGTAGGCCCCTGCCTGAACTCTGTGTGTGCTATCGATAAAATATTTTCTGCACTGGAAAGCCCACTTTGATGGCTATCCGAATCACTTTTAAAATCGAGATTCAGGTTGTTGAATCAGAAGTTGTTTCGGAAAACCCAAGGACCAACATTGTTATAATTTGTCCCATGGACCGTATTTCACATCTCCCTCAACTTTTCGAATCTAAAAAACCAAAACGGCAAACTATAGATCTATGTTAGTGTACTGTACAAAAAAAATCAGAAATATTCAATCAATCGTGCACCACTAAATTGAGGGAGACCTTTTTTAAAAAAATGTACAAATTTTCAGACTTAAAAGTGGTGTACGGGTCCACGCTAATAACTTTCTCATTTGTTACGCGATTGAGATAATTTCAATCACGTTAAAGAGCCAAATTATTGCACCAATTTTTTTACTAAAAAATAGAGTTTGTTGTCTTATTTTAGGTCTCAAGTTTTGGTCTAACGTTAGGGGTGCAGATTTAAAAAAACTGGCTGAACTTGACCCTGCGAGATTTTCTTTTTTCTCAAATCAAAGTTGCCGTCAAATTGATTTTTTTCTTTTGCATGGGATAGCCCATCAAAGTACTACAACATACGTGTTTTAAATTTTTGTTGCTCACTCTCTGCTTCGAGAAATGCGAACCAGTTTCGATCTGGGTCAGCGAACTTGGCAAAATCTACCATTAACCAGGCCACGCTTAATTTTTAGGTGCTGCCACAAACCAATGCATAACACCTGTCCTGCTCCTGCCCCAACGTCGAACCAAACAAATGTTTCACAGACCTAAAGGTCTTCTTTCAAGATACAACAAAATTTTTTTTTTATCAGTTCATATAGGGTTATATTGAGCAATTTTAGTGTAGTGCCGAAAGTTCTCCTGCACCCGGTATTATTAGATTTTCCCTATTTTGCTCCTCCTGGTCTTTTTTTCTATCACCAGTGTCACTTCTGACACTCTGCCTGTCCCTTATCTTCGCTTACCGGGTGCGGGGTTCATTTTGGCACAAACTTTGCCTTCTTTTTTTATTCACAAAATTTCGTCAAAAAATTACCAAAAAATTGCAGAAAGTAGAGAAATAGGTCTCCTACCGGGAACAAAAAAGAGTTTACTGAATATGAAAGTCTCTGGCCTTCTCCATCTTGCGAACCCGAGACATCCAGGAATTGATGCTGTCCTGAATCACTTGCTGGAAAATCACCTCTTATTTGTCCTTCAATATCTTAGCCAATCGGGGCGAAGCTGGAAATAAGTTTGTGTTGGTTGACACGCTCCTGCAGTAGGCTCCACACACAATAATTGAGAGGATAGAGATTGGGGCTGTTGGGCGGGATATTGGCGTTCCGAATGAAGCAGGGTATTTTTTTCTCCAAAAAGGCCTGCACAGTTCCTGCCGCGTGGCACGGTACTTTGTCTTGATACAAAATTGCCGAATTCGCTTCCAGACCGTAGGGAAGGTTCTCCAGCATCGGTTTCAGTCAGCTGTCCTTGTAGATATGCTGATTGAGACTTAAACCAGATTTCAAAACAAGGAGGGAAGATCGACCGGAAAAAGAACTGGCGGCAAAGACGATAGCGCACAAAGCAGACTTGAGAAATTGCTTGTAAAACGGTTTTTTGTTATCGGCAGCGCCTCTTTAGCATCTCCCAATGCAAAACAATAAATACTACGTTTTGAGACCTTCTCCTATAACACAACTACAATATGAGGCACCGAAAATCCTCGGGATAGCCAAGACACAATGAGATTTCGGATCTCCTCACAAATCATCTTACCATTCTTTTAAATGTAAACAAATTAAATTTTCTTTTTGTGTGAGTTAGAGAGGGGCCTTTTGTCTCTCGATTGAGTGCTTAATCACTCAAATCGACCAGCGCGCACGCGCGCTTGCTTACTTTTAATTTTGTGCCAAAATGAACCCCGCACGGGGTATGCATACACCTTCCGTAGTCTGTATGTCACTATATTACGTAAACTAATATTATATATTTTTTCAAAGGCGTCTAGATATCTCACCGAAAGTTTCAGTGTTTGCCTCCAAGCAGTCCTCTTCCTTAGCCGGTTCAAAATAGTGGTCGCTCCCCGTTGTCTGGGTTGACATCAAATTCTTATCTTCCGTGGGGACGACAACTTTATTTCCAAGCGCAAACTGCGCTTTGATATAGGAAGTCTTAGGGTGGTAGACAGGAGTTTGTCCGCCTGAAACAATGCCTACATCAAGCATGTACAACAAACTGTCACAGTAAAAAGCGCCGTCCGAGGCAAGCAACTAACTATCATTTCTGCTTTGCACCAGCTCGGCGAAGTAAGCTGCACCGAAGGCGTTGAGCTCGCACGGCTGGAGACGCAGAACTTCCCGCGCAAAGTCGTCCATCAGTCGGCGGAAACCGCGAGGCAGCCGGGCAGCGCACGACTCCGGGGGAAGGAGAAGCGGCTCCGGGCGCATCCCAGCCATTGCGTAGGCGGACCTCTCATCCTCCCCCATCTTTCTGGACAGACCAATCTTGGCGAGCAAATCACAAATAGTCCGATTCAGCGCTTAATAGTAACATCACTACCGATTTGTAATATAGGGACGATTGCGAAACCATTTTGTTACCGGGCGACATCACCTTCAGCTCACTGAAGTGAACAGCGGAATTTTAACGCATGTTTTAAAGATAATACATTAGCGACATTGCGGTCGTCAACGTTTGCCATCAATCAACAAAATGTATCAAAAAAGTTTTAATGAACAAGTTTGAAAAGTGACCAACCGGAGCTGTCAAGGAAAATGGTCTGGTCTCCGGAAGGGTTACCTATCCATCCACCAAGTGGAGGAGCTGAATGATCAACTTGATCAGCTCCCCCCACCTTGTCCTCAAGTTCTTCTCCGACAATCCTCCTGGCACCCTCATTCTGGATGAACTGTCGGGTGAACAGTTGGTTGAGATGAAGGTGAAAGATGTGTTATCAATTTTATCCTCACCGGAATTTTCGCCAACAGTGGTGTCCATATTGTCGGGCGGGACGAGAGCATTATTACCCAACGACTCGGTGACGATCCCCTCTCTGAGTGCCCCCTTTCCCATTGGAATCAATGACGACAACGCTATATCGCCATTCTGCCTTTTTGCCAAACTTCTTTTGTTATTTGATATTTTTTGTTGCCAAAGAAAAGATTTAACTGCAAGATTCTTCGTTTCCTGATCTGTTAAGTTTCTTCTACTTCGCTGTATGCTCATTTGTTGCCGCCCACTACGTGGATCACCACGTCCCGGTCTTGTCAAATTTTTCAGCTGAAGCTTATAGTTACAAATTTTTTTCCTTGCTAGTTCGGATACTGTCATGACGGAGGACTGTAATTGTTACTGTAGTTGTTGACTGGAGGGATGAAGTTACCCAGTTAGAATGCTCGACGGACAAAGATAACTGACAATCTTCAGGTGCAGATTATTGACCGGCTTTATAATTATTACAAAATGCTAGGGACGGTTATATTACCAAATATCACAATTCAGAAAGAGTTAGGAAGGTCGAATACTTTGAATAAAGCATAGATTATTAGTAAAAAAGTACTCTGAGTTTAGACTAGTTTGATTTGAAAAACATCTGTTCAAGACTGGGTTTCATGCATTTTGAGAAAAACTGGACGCTGTTTGGCCAGAAACTCCAGTCGAAAATAGTACTATCTGCTTCTTATGTTAACATCTGTGGTTATTCTGCCTTCAAAGCCAGTTTGGCAAAAAAATCTAGTTCATGCAAACGATTTTTATTTAATTTTGAGAGCATAGATGAAACAGAACCAGATGAAGTGTATTGTACATAAGCTGACATGCGCAACGCCCTTTCGCATCAAGTTGCGAGAGGAACCATTTGACTGCGGTTGTTGGAGCACTCCAACTTACAACAGACATTCTTTGTGTAAAAGCAGTATCCCCATATATAGAGAATGGTCAGAATGCTTGGCTCGCTTTGAGAACTAAGTGTTAGCGACCAAAGGAAGAAATGAAGAGGAAATTGAAATAAGCTAATGACTAAAATGCAGAAGCAACAGTCGAAGGTCAATCCAGTTGCACGTGTTCTTCCTCCAACAAATCGCGTAGTCGTGTTCTTGTCGTGCTGCACACCAGTTCCATTTCATGACGGAACTTCTCCACAACCTGCCAAACAATAGCGTTCCTTCAAATTAGAATTACAAACAATAAATAAAATAAACGTAAGTTAAAATGTGAGAAAAAAATTGTAAATATACTTACTCGAACTAGGTCTGCGCGCGTAAGTACGTAGACTTCGCAATAATCGGTGGCCCTAACCGTACGTGAAGCGGGCCAGTCGATTAAGATAGCTTGCCAGTTGATATGGCTTCCATGTCGTATGACCCCGATCTCTACGCCCGTCTCCACCTCCACGGCCTCACCACGATGTAAAAAGTACATTTCTTGTACGAGGTCGCCCTGTTGGATGACGTAGTCTCCCGGCACGAATTGCACTTGATGCAAGCATGCACTCAACATTCGGATGAAGGCGTCTGAAGAATCGCGAAACAGCGAAAGCTAACAAAATAAAGTGCAGTTAGAATTATTTTTAAGGATGTGTTTCACGTTTCGTTAAATTTGGAATTTTTTAGTTTCTCGTTTTCCCTTTCCGTTTTTTTTGTAGTTTCCCAAGGGGTGCTTTAGAATCTCTAATATAATGGAGTCCAATATATTGGAGAAGAAATGTAAAAGCTTAATTGGTATGAAATAAATGCTACTTTGGGCGTAGATGATAGATGCGATCACTGCAATTGTACTTTTGTACACTCTGTACATGTCGTGACTTAGATTTACGAGAAGGAATTAAATCTTGCATATGTTCAGGTTTTTGTATTTTCTGATTATAACAAAATTTCCGTGTAAGGATGGCCAAAGTAAAATTAACTAAACAAGCTAAACAAAAACTGAATTAAAGTTTTAATTACTAGTTTTTTGGTTTTAGTTTTTTTAATTGACTACAAAAAGTAAGCTAAGATTTTTAGTTACTAAACGACTAACTGTGGAAAACTAAAAAAATGAAGTTAGTCAACTAATTTGGATTAAAACCAGACTATAGATCCTAGTTACCAAAAACACTAAACAAAAATCTTTAGTTGCCAATTTTTTGCTGACTAAAAAAAATAGTTATTTAATTTTATTCAATGCAATCCATAATTCCGCGCCTGAGCGACGGTCAAAGCATTTATTAAAAGTCATAATCTTCTTCGGGCAAGCTGAACATTATAGACGGCCAAGTCTTGAGCGTGTCTGCTCATATTTCACGTGATCGTTGCTTACCTTTCGAAGGTCTTTATTGTGGACTGCAAAACCAATTTCCGTCCGCAGACAAAAGGGCGCCTCGACCAATACACTGTTAATGTCGCTAATGCCGCGACTGACATTCCACAGAAAATTAAAGTAATTCTGCACACGCACAATGATTGCCGTATTGGCCTTCTGATCCCGCAGGTAGGACTTGATCGTCTGGAATTGGCTCTCAAAGTTCTGCCGACTAATCTCCGAATTGGCCAACGCCGACGAAATATCCCCGATGATGAAACCAAACAGCGACTTGCCAATCAGCTGGACAAAAATGGAGAAAATCCACGCGTTCATTTCGTAGGGCAAGATGTCTCCGTAGCCCGTGCTGGTGACTGTGTTGGAGATCCAGTACAAGGCGACCGTGTACTTTTGCGAAAAGGACACTTCTGGTTGGGTGAGGTTTGTCGTCTTAAACCACGTCGTGTCTGTGCAGTATTTCATATCTTCTTCGGCGATCAGACCCGTGCAGTCCCCGATGTAATAGGCGAGTGACGCGAAAAAGTGCATCCACAGACCGAGCTGGGTGATGGAGTAGAAGAGACGCACGTAGAGGACGTTGATGTCGAGCTCGTCGAGCCAGCTGGTGAAAAAGGAACGAATCCGCCAGACGCGTGTCGGCACACGCAGCAGACGCAGCTGCGCCCATAAAACGCCGCGTTTCCCGCTTTTTCCGACCAGACCGAAGATTTCGTACGGCAGCAGGTGTAGCAAGTCGAGGAGCAGGCCTGTGCGACTTTTGATGTAGCGTTCGCGGATTCGCGGCAGTTCCAACACTTCGTTGCCTGAGCGGAAACGGGCGGAGTGAAGCAAGCAAATTAAAAAGATTTCTTCCTGGTAAATTGCAGGGCAGGTGCATGTATGAATTATGGAGCACCAGATTTTTTTGGTCCATTTAAGGTTTCTATACTTGACTTGTAGGTTAAAGTTGAATTGATTGGGGCTGAATTTTAGCTGAGACATTTCAATTTAGTTTTAAGATGCTTTCGCAGAACTAGACGTTGATTTTAATACTGACATTAACCTAAACTTATATTTATATTTATATTATTCCTATTTATTGATATGTATATTTTATTTACTTTAATTTTGTGTTTTGTTACTTTATTTTGCCACGATTAAAACGGTCGGTTTCTACACCCGGGCAGCGCACTCGATGTGTGTGCTTAGTTAAGTTAAGTTTAGCTTAGCTTACTTGGGGCGATTTTCAGAGACGGATTTCAAAACGCCTCAAATTTTTTTCCTAAATTACTTTAAAACTTCATTAAAAAAGTTCTCGGACATTCGCTGATGAAGTAATATTTTTGAATTATCAGTAATAATAAAGTAATTTAGGAAAAAAATTTGAGGCGTTTTGAAATCCGTCTCTGAAAATCGCCCCAAGTAAGCTAAGCTAAACTTAACTTAAAGTTTTAAAGTTACAAATACACTGGGATATTTCGTTTTGTTTAATTTTCTGAAGTTCGTAAAAAAATTTCTCGGGGATTCGCCAATGAAAACACTTTTTAAATCATCTTTATTATTGTACTAATTTTAAAAAATATTGGAGACGTTTTGAAAACCATCTCTGACAATTGCCCCAAGTTAGTTTAGTTTAGCTGAGCTTAGTTTAGTTTAGTTTAGATTAGATTAGTTTCGCTTAGCTTAACTTAGTTAAGTTTAGTTTGATCTATTTTAATTTATTTTAGCTTAATTTAATTTAGTTTAACTTGATTTAATTAATTAAATTAGATTAATATTAATTTACATCAATCATTTTTATTAGAACATTGCTAATTCAAAATTAACTTTAGCTTAGTTTGTACTTCCAAAACACAATATTTGGCGCATTTGACAAGATATGCTATTTTCAACGTCTAACCCCAGAACCTATTCATTACAAATTTATTTAACAGTCCCGTATATATGATAGTTTTGTTTATATATAAGTATTTCCAGTTCAAGTATAGTACTCTACCTTACCGAATTCATCCAAAAATCCAATTCTTGTTTGGAGCAGCGTGTCAATGACGAAAAAGATCTCCAGCAGATAATTGAGCGCGTACAACCACCCAGGCTGAACGTGCTTGAACCCGGCTTGATAGACGATCAACTTGACCGATATGATGCGCAGGAGTGTCATCCCGTACTTACAGAACCAACGGATGAACTGGTCGTCCGACCGGAAAATCAACTGCGCAAATGTGCGAAACCGTTCCTGCATGGAGATTCTCACTCGGGGGCGATAAGACAAAGACAAGTTCCCACCGACAGGCTTCGGTCGAGCTTCAAATAACCGTCGATTTTCCTGTTCCAGCTCCATCGTCTCCCTCGCCTCCTCCATCAGCCGGTCCCGTACCTCGGGGAAGTGGTCCAGTACAATCTAAAATGGTGCGTTGTGATATTGTTCAATTTGTGTTCAAATCCCATAATTATTAATTGTTATTTTAAAGACACGTATTTTTTTACATTTAATAAAGACGAACGGTATTTTAAATATGAGATGTTGATTGCGGAAACTGGTCGTCAGCGTTTCTTTTTTATTTACTCTCTTTGCGTTACTAAGCTTGTAGCATTGCCGTAGCAAACTGAAATCTTTTTGCTTGCCATTTTTTTCTACAGAAAAAGACGTACCATTTCCGGGGAGCTTTTCAAAAAATATTAAAAGATGTTAACTGCTTCTTTTTTAGCGAAATACTGCCCAAATACAGATTTTCATTTACTTTTATTTTTGTATATACTAAAATAAAGCACTGTTTCTTAAATGGTTGTTAGGAATTTCAATTTTGGAAGAATCCTCTGTTTAGTTTACATAATTTTCTATTTCGTTTCAGAAGTAGCATCCTAAGTGTCCAAAAAATCCAGCAATTGCCAGTTTTTCAGATATTTTGGCGGATTCAGCGAATCTTAATTAAATTCATCACTGCAATTCTTCTCGTCAAAATGCAAAGCTGCTAAAGTAAGAACAAAGGTTGATGCACTCAAAATTAATTTTAATTGGGCTTACAATCCCACAAGATATTCCATCAATTGTAAATTTTCAGTGTATTAAATGCTGTAAATATATTGAAAGATAAACTGAATTACATAAATGAATGCCGTTATTTGGCCAATTTGGCCAAAAACTAACCTCAAACTCCTCCTTCACCAGGTAATACAAATCGCTGTTTTCCCTAGCCCGAAAACTTGTTTCAGCCTTATGATTGGTCAAGAAAGCCACTTCCCCCAGAATTCGTCCGGCTCGAATAACGTTCGGTGAGAAGTCCCCCGTCCGGTACTGTATCTCCACACTCCCACGGTAGAGGAAGAAGAGATCCGCGCCGATATCCCCAATCCGCGTCACATACTCCCCCTCGAGGATGTAGAGGGGTTTGAGGATAGACGCAACCATTTTCTTGAAGCCCAGCGGAGTGCTCTTTAAAATGGGAATCTGTTCGATGACCTTACGGTAAAGTTGCAGGGCCAATTCCCCTGTCAACGAGGGCGGCAGTCCCGCAATCAGGCCTTGTTGGTCGATACCCTGCGTCCGCAGCCAGAGGTACTCGTAATAGCGGATGACACGAGTCTGAAGGGACCGTGGGAGGTGCTCGTGTTGGAGATACTTTTTGATAGCCACTACCCGCTCGAAAAACCGTGAACGCGGAGCATCGCTGTTGGCCTGTTTGTTGATTTAACAAAAAAGAACGATCAGGCAAATTAAAAAGTCAGCCAAATTAAAAGTAGTAATTTCCTATAAGTTTTTCGATTTATTTTGTAACCAATTGTTTGTCTTTAGTTTTGCAAAAAGTGGCCTAATTAAAATACAAGTATATTATGTTCTATATTATAGATGCTATAAAACAGAACGACTGGTCAAGTAGGAAAAAATCAGCCCAGCTAAAAAGCAGTATTTTTATTGGTTTCTCGCTTAATTTGCCCTTCATTGAGCTAAAAGTGGCCGCCTAAAAGACAATAATTATTGTCTAGTTTTTCTTTGAAACGCACAAACCAAATGCAGAGAATAATGAACTAAGACTTTTACTTTTGATTTAGTTTACTAGGAAGAAAATATAATTTTAAATTTTCAAACTCGCCAGTTTTCTGAAGATATATTGGGATAAGGGATAAGATAGTTCAATAAAATCAAACTAATTTGTTGACGCGGTCTGCGCAGCGCAAAAAATTCAGAATATCGCAAGACATTGCCCTATAATTCTGCCGTTTGCCACTGTTTCAAATTGTTAAATCAATTTGATATATTTGGTACCCATAGTAGCAAGTACCTGCTCAAAATAACAAATTTGAGGTGACAAAGTTTCAGGAAATGCATTGCACCGATTTTATTATTGGTTCCTAACTAACTCCACATCTTTCTGAGCGTATTATCATCTGGGTCGTACAGTCTATTTTCTTATCGAAAAACTAGCACATTTGATTCAAATTAAATGTTATTCAATATCTATAAAATATCACATAAATGCATTCGTCAGTGTCATTAGTTAGTTAAAATGGGTCACCCTTACTTGTGCGGCTGAGATAGACGCGATGATGTAGCCGAAGAAAAGGTTTCCCGACACCATAATGAGGAGGAAGAGGAGCTGTTCAGTCTGTGTCAGAGCGTACATATCGCCGAAGCCGACGCTGGTCGTCGTCGTCACCGCCCAATATAAGCTCGCCACAATCTTCTGTCCGCTCGTGTTGCGCTTTAAGATCCCGCCCAGTTTGAGGTAAGTCATTTCGATACAATCGAGGGAATTGTCAATGTCGACATTTCCTTTCTCGTCGATGGGGCCGTAGTCGATGCTCCGCTGCCTGGTGCTTGGAGGCGGCAGGATGGCCCGGCGAGGGCGTGGATGGTAGCTGCGGGAGTTTGAGGACGACTCATCGACCCAATCATCGAACGGCAACGCGGCGGTCTGATACGCGCTTGATTGTGCAGCGTTCGAGTAGTCCACGTCAAGGGAGACTCCTAGATCCGTGAGGGTCTCGTTTGGGAACTGCAAATCTGTGGAAGACGGACCCTTCTGATTGAAAGTCAGTCTTAAAGGTATTTTCTTGACAAGCAGACGTTTCCGTTTGCAAAGCCAGTTATAATTATTCGTTGCAATACTTTAACGTTTTGATAAGCGATTGTTACGACTGTAACAATAACATTGTCTACTCGTGGCCACTTTGACTGGACTGGGCGGGTTTAATTAAGATGTGATGGGTGTTGAAGTAAATGCAAAATAATTTTGGAATGACTACGAGATTTAAGATGGAACAAAAACGTTCATCATGATTCAGAACAGTACTTGCAATTAGGAAGGGTAGAACAGTTTTTTCTTTCCGAGGAACATGAAATATTACTTCGGGTTTCTTTTATACGGTATATTCCTGGAATGCCAACTTTTCTTGCCAAACTCTGAACAAAATAAAGGGAATCTTTTTCGTTTCAAGACAGTGCAAGACTAAGCCTACTTCATCTATACTAGTACACTCAGTCGGTCCTTTTTGGGTAAAGATATTACTTTGACATATAATTTCACACAACACTCCCTCCTCCCCGAACACACACACGTATATTAAGACATTATAAAAATACAGAACTACCCGGCTCCTGATTGAAAATTTAGTGGCTCACTGATTTTTAGTTTTAAAACCCATGTTTCAAAAAGGCGCAGTTCTCGTTGTAGGAGTTCAAGGTGGTGCCACAATCTGTTTTGGAACTGGGAAATTTTTAAAAAATTCAGAACTTCTCGACTCCCATCTTTGGCCGGAGTTGATTGATGAATCTGTTCCAATTTTGAAGCTTATCGAAAGATAATATTAAGCCTGATTATACACAGAAGGCATGAAAGCGACAGGACCGGGGACGGAAGCAAAGACAGATATAGTGACAAAGAAACATAAGACCACACTAAATATATTTAAAAGTCCAACATGGTCTTGCAAAGTCAAAATTTCTGCCTTTTGCGAGCGCAGGGTGCGAAAAATAGCGTGTGTATATACTAAATATATACGGACGATGTGAAAGGACGTCGCCGCAATTATTTAGCTAAAGAAATAAAGCAAAAAGTACAAAACGAAAACTTCACATTGAACGGACAAAGTTATATACTAGTACTGATAATAACAGTGTCTCTTAATCCCATAACAGACAATGGATCTATTGAAATGGATGGTGTCAGAGATTATTTTAGGGTCCTTTAAGGCCCGAACCAGAACTCCCGGAATACTGCTTGAGAGAAGGGGTAAGGGGCAATGTATTTTGCCGAGCTCGCTCATAAAATTCAGCTTTGTTCCTGGCCCTTTTTAGAGCATTTGCGAACGCTGAGGTCTAAAATCCCAATGTTCTCTTGGGATTCAAAATATTTTTAAAACTTGTTTCTTTTCATGGAGCTTAGACCATCTGTGAAGGTTTTTACTGCGAAATTTGAAACCATCGTTGAACTGGTGGTAAGGGACATCGAAAACCGTAAATCTGAAGGTGACTGAGTTTCCGACCAGATACCGGAACATTCACATCGGTTTGAAAATTATCAAGACTAAGGTCAACATTTTTGGGAAAGCGAATTTTGAAAAATCATACCCCTACTCCCTCTAGCCACTTTTTCCAAGTGTCCCAACCCCTATTTCTGAGCTGTAAAGATCCTACAAGAACCCCTGTGCACGGCACCTCCTCTTAGGAGGCTTATATTGAACCCAATCAAACCTTAAATTTAATGAAAGTTTTTCATAATGTTTTGAAATCTCACATGCTTCAAAATGATCAGAAACAATAATCCAAGTTTTGGGTTCAGTTTGAGAAAATGTATTTTGCTCATCTCCCACTCCCTGGCCCTACCATGAGAGGTCTTGGTTCTGAATTTTCAGGGCCCTAAAAAACCCCTTCGCAAGTGCTCGTAAATGTTCTTGATGGAGTAAAAAAATGTGATATTAGAAACAATAGACTTAGAGTTTGTAGACTTACAACATGACTTTGTCTGGTTCAAAGCACACGAAAGCGGCGGGCACTCGATGGTCAACGGCAGGCAGGTAACCAATGTGATGTAGATGACGAAATACGTGCAATACTTGATCAGAAAGAGGGAGGACGTGTCCAGTTTGATGTCCGTCTCCAGGAATCTAAACGCGCGCGTCACACGATAAATCTGGAAGAGCCGATTCATGCTGACGTACATCAGCCAGTGAAGGACCTCTTCGCGACCACGGGTCAGTTTACCCTGGGTCATAAAGTCCCCGGCAATGGGGATGAAGACAAAAATTTCAAAGGGGATGACGCAAAAGCAGTCCAGCCAAAAGTTGCTCTTGAGGTACCGTTTTGCGGTCATGTAGGGATGTGTCACAATGACGTTAATATCTAGAACGAGGAACAAATGTATAAAAAGCTAAACCGAGAATCCTAGGGATGCGATCAAACAATCAAATCAAACCAAACATGCGTCCGTTTAATATGATTTCCGAATTTGATTTATTGATTTTTGTAAACATTAACAATTTCTGAACTTTCATCTTGAAAAAAATTAGATGATTTGGTCCAAAACTGGAGTTTAGGTGAAATAATTGTTCTCAAAGAGATTGTTTAGCAGGAAAGAATAGCATAAAACCAAAGCTATGTTTTCTAGATCTCCTTTTTGTAGGATCACCAAATCAAAATATCCATTTAAATTAAATTGAAAAGAAATCAAATCAGAAGTAAATCAAAGGAAGTGTTTGTTGTTTGATCGCATCCCTATACAGGAATGACTATCGGACTGGCCGCCCCTAGTTACGTATGTCGTGATAAAAAAATTAGGCTATGGATTTCTGAAAGAATGCAAATAAATCACAACCATTGCAAAGTAACAAAAATATGAAGATAATAATAAATATAAAGCGTTAAAGTTTCATGTAAAATAATTCAGGCTCCAAAAGCTTGTGTCATAGTTTGGAAAAATGCATTTTGGTCTTGGCGCCAAAAATAACTTGAAAAGAAATAAAATTGTTGCCAGAATGTTAGACGCGTCAACCCGTCTAACATTCTGGCAGAAATGTCATTTCTTTCACTGTTAAACATGTTAATTAACGTTACCTTGTTATATTTTATTTTATATATTTCACTTTATCGGTAGTAACTGTAAATTAATATGCATTTTAGTATAAATGACGGCATTGACTCGTACCATTTGCGTATTGGATGTGGAACTTGAGGTAGATATCATAGACGGCGTAAGCATCAAACAGATATAGCAGTCCAAAGTACTCCCACGCGTCGACCTGAAAGGCGATCTGCACTAGTCTAAGGATGAATTGGAGGATAGAGGCGACCAGACGAGCGGTCTCCCAGTACTTGAGGAAGTCACTGTTCATCGGAATAGTTTCTGTCTTGAGAGCCTTGTAGAAGAACCTCCCGATACGGGACACCTCAACCACATTGAGATCTTCGCGGAATCGAAGCTTCCGCTTTTCAATCACCGACATCCGGTTGGGCGAAGCCTGTGATGGAATTGTTCAAAAATATTTAAATATATCTTAAATTGTCAGACAACTTACTGCAGGGCTTCGTCAAACTATTGTTCATCAACATTTATCTTGTTAATTGCATGTAATTCTGATTGACGTTTTCCCGACACTTTTACTTTTTACTTTTTGTTTACGACTGTTTATTTTAAAAATTAAACCTCAATATCCTTAATGTTTTACATAAAAGTACATAACTAAAATAATACCTATTTTAAAAATGAACTTTAAAAAGGGCACAAAACAATACATAACTGAATTTTAAACCTAATTTTGAAGTTAATCAACTTAAATGCCATATCATTTCATATTGAATCAAAATCTTGATTCTCAAATATGTTTGAAAAAATCAGTTTGTGATAAAGTGTTCGGTCCCTAATAATTTATTGCACATTTATAACAAAAACATGGCTTACTGCTTATTTCTATTCATTTTAAAATTTGAATTGCAAATTGCTCATCATTTTACTTAAAAGTGCAGAACTAAAATACTGTTTATTTTAAAATGAAGTCTGCAGTGTCTATTAAGTTTTTGCGTATTTTTCACAAAAATGCAAAGGTGGTTCCTTTAAAGGAGCACAATATAGTCAGTACTTAATATTTAAATTGCAAATTGCTTATATTTTATTAAACATTTAAGACAAAACTACCGTTTCTTTTAAACTTGATTTGTTAATTTCAATTATTTTAAGAGAAAAATATTGTATACACTTGAATTTCAAATCAAATAATGAGTTAGAGAACTCAACTGGCGTAGCATTTTATTGTGAATGAAAATTGATATTCTCAAACAAATTTGACTAAAATGAGTGTCTGTACTTTTGCTGATGAAGTGTACGGTTCCTATTATTTTTGTGCATATTTCTGACAGAAATTGAGGCACGATTTTTAAATGAGCACTGGCCTTTTTCCTCCGCGGAATATACGGCTTGGCGTTCCGCGCGGCATTCAGCAGGTCCTCGTAGTACTTGCGTTCCTCGGAGATGTGCCCGATCTGCGTGGAGAGCCACTCGATGTGGATGGCAACCTGATCGAAGTCCGCCCGCGGCAGCGTCAGCACTTCGCAGTGGGTGACGGTCTTGATGCTGAGGACCTCATTGCGGTTGAAGAGGAACCCAATCTCACCGAAATACATACCCGGATGGAGGACTGCGACGAGGGTGGACGCCGGTTCCGGCTGATACACGTGACAGAATCCCCGGCGGATGACAAACAGCTCTGGGATGAGGTCTCCAATTTGGATGATGTACTCGTTTGGCGGGAAAACGTATCGGCGCACTGCCGGCGCGAGACGCTTTAAAATGTGCTCTTCAATGTTCTTAAAGATGGGAACGCCGGCTACCAGGTGCACCAAGTCGTCCACCTGTGTCCATGGAATACATTTTTTGAATTGGAATTAAATTAAAAATCTGCCCGGGACACCAAAATCTTATTTTACAGTAATTCAAAATTATTTGCTTCGAAATATAAATTAAAGACTAAACATCAGCGCGTGACGAGCCATCTTATCAAACTAAATTAGAAATGAAGTCTGATAGGAAAGACATTTGGATATATATTTAGCAAAGTCAATGGGTTATGTCAATGAATTATCAAAATCCTCTTTGTGCGCAATTCAGATTATTTAAAATATATTTGAAGAACCCTGGAAGCACTGTAGATGTGTGACGTGTATTTAGAAATGTACCTGAATTTCCTCCATGAGATGTTCCGGCATGTCTGCAGTCATTCGTCTCACGTTGGGAATCTCCTCCCCGCGATTGGTGGTCCATAACAGGGAAACCGACTCTATCGCCCGCTGCTGCACATCTTCCGGGAGATTGTTGTATTGCATGTAGTTAATCAGCCCGAAAAGACGGCTTTGAAACTGCACCCTGGGAGAGTCGAGATTGGCTATGGTAGCTGTCAATACCGCGGCGCAGTATCCATACGTTAGAACTCCAACTAGCATCACCTAAAATAACTATCCTTTAGGAGTA
This sequence comes from Hypsibius dujardini, assembly GCA_001579985.1. NCBI lineage: Eukaryota > Metazoa > Tardigrada > Eutardigrada > Parachela > Hypsibiidae > Hypsibius > Hypsibius dujardini. Next base: position 16,372 of record LRSR01006855.1, read on the forward strand.
ATAATGTTATCACTCTGATGCAATTTTTTTTTCTAAATCTCTCTAAATCCTTGCGACATTGTTTTTGTTTATGAAGAATATAAAGATTCGAAAATATATTATGAAAGATATCTAACGGTGTTAACATTTATTACAGTAGAAGGTAAAACTTTTAAGTTGACGCACGAGCAAAATCACTTTA
>LRSR01006856.1:0-51638 GCA_001579985.1 Hypsibius dujardini
TTGTTCAGCCAAATCGCCACCCACGGTCAATCAATCCTAAAAGGCAAATAACCGATTCCGGACCAACTTACATCCAATATTTTCTTTCAAATAAGAAAAGCATTCTCCATGGGTCTCTTGAAAATGAATTCCCAGGCCAACCACAAAGAACAGTGCCGTCCGTAAAACAACTCCAGATTGTTGCTTCATTTTTCACGTGTGAAATAATAACAATTCCTTTCTCCTCCTCACTCGGCGCACCACTCAGGTGAATGCCAGCGCGTCTCGGCAAAAATGATCAGCTCCACACATATCCTGGTTGACGAGATAAGATAACAAGATAAATTTTCCCAGATCGCGAATTAAATGGCGTCCTTCTAAGGGGAGAAAAAGGTGTGGCCGGGTGGGCGCTTAGGGGTCCAACGTCATAGACCGCCGCTGTAGAGGGGGCGTGGTCGCAAGGGCGCTCAGGGGTTCAGAGCTGTAGACTTTGTTCACGGGTCCAACAACGCAAGGCAATTTGACGTTGATTTGCAGAGGAATTTTCCCGTTATTCTCCCTGGCTCCTGAATAAAAAGGGAGAGGAAATGTCGTCTATCCGGAAAAGGGATGAAAATGTGATGCAAAAAAATCGATCAAGGTCAGTGTGTGATGTTATAGTCATGCCGACACACAAGAATACACACAAAACGCAACACACACTCAGCTGTGCAATTTTCAAAGGAGAGAAGGAAAAATCGATCGCGAAAAGCACACACGCGCCGCGGAGATGGCGACGGAAGGAGAAAGAGAGACGAACCGCAGTTTTGGCTGAGCGCCAAGCCAAATGTTTACAGCGCAATGGAGTAGGAGCTTTTAGCGGCACACAAAAACTCACCTCATACACACACAATCAGAAAGCTTAACTAACCGAGTCAAGCTATTTAACTCAGCAACACATGGCTTCCATGCGATGGTAAAGTCAAGTTGCTTGACTCAGTCAGCCTAACATTCTGTTACTGTGTGTAGGCGCAGCCCCTACGTTAAGCTTACCGAGAGGAAATTTCCATTGATCTGGGCTACGGAGCACTCCTATTCTTATTAGTACATATTTCACTGCCGCGTCGGACCAGCGTCTACTGAATTGTCTCGAGTGACCGGAAGTCGCCGGCGCCTACTAGACGATTACTCAACAAACGGGGAAAAAATTGCGAATGCAATAGACACAGACACAGGAAAGTGCACACGACTTCACTCACCTGTTTAGCAGGTTTTGTTTTTTAAAGGTATCATTAGTATGGCAGCAGGGCAGCCGAGCAGACAATGACGACAATGAGAATAAAATCCTGTCCAAATGCTAACGACAAGAAGGTCCGAAAGTTTCCCCGGTTAATAAATTACTCGATGTCAGAAAATGTTTGTTGAGTCAGTTACGGTTGAACGAGGGGGGGAGCTTGAGTCGTTGGGTCTGCCGATCACCGAGAGTGCAATATTAGAAATAATAGAAAAGTGCGTGCGCGAACTGCAAGAAGGAGGAGAGAAACGTGTAGAAGAACGAGGCACCTCGAACTGTTGCAATTTTCATTGCTGACTAAATAGTAGCTGTTAAAATCTGTTGAACCGTTTCATCCCTGCGGCCATGCTGTTCACGCGTGGCCGGAATTCTTGTTGGCCAAATTTGAAACCAAGTCTTGGCAAACAAGGCGGATCCGAGTTTGAACGATCGGTTAGTATTGTGACCACACCTGTATTGTATCTAAGTTGTGGCCCATATACTTGGCTGACTAAGTTAAAGTCATGTTTTGGAACGACGCCGTCCAAGTTAGTCACATTAAGCAAGTATCCTGGCCATGCATGGGGCTTTGCACGTGCGGGCAAAATGCTTGGCCTAACTGACTTACAGCCACATTTAGCAGCGCGGGCTCTGAGTTAAAGGCCAGTTGTACAAGTATTGCGGCAAAGACTGTATTTACCTGGGAGGGCTCGTGGAAGGGAAAGGAACACATGCCGATACAGTAACATGAAGTGCGTGAGTGTTATTCCAGGAGAGCGCGCTCGTCAGGAGCCCCACGACATAACTAAAGGTGTATAGACTTTCAATACTTGCAAATGAGGCCAGGGAGCTCTCGTGGTGACGCAGGTCGCCGCCTTACCCTTAAGCCGGTTTTATTGAGCTACTAGTATATGAACCCTCTAAAAATGCCATTCACGTGTGCCATTATTAAGAGGATGGTGGTGATGGGCTCGTGAATACAGAAATAGTGTGGGAACACGCTTTTGCACACAAAAAAGGCGGCCTGGTTTGCCTTTCTACGACGCAGGCATGCAAATAAAGCGTACATTTTTCAGCAAAATTTGAAAAGAAATACGAGTGCATATAACTGACGGTAAGCGCGGACGCGGCTACCTTAATATATCGAATGGGTTGCAATTCAACAATTAGGCTTAGCAATAAATTTTGAAAATTCAAATTTAGTTTTACGATCACAAATATACTTGTAGTGCCGCGTGGAAGTGGTGGGAGCGGCGTTCGTTTTGAATGATGTTCCCTAGCTTGAAGGGAACGTCGCTTCCCACCACTTCCACGCGGTACTACAAGTACTGTAGACTGTCGCACAGTTGAGCGACGTTCGGTTAAACAGAACACTCGATAACTTTGCCCATAGGTACAGAAAATAACGCCCGGCCCGTTTACAGCATTACTCTTACGGCCAGACTTCTACCCGACCGGAGAGCTAAACTACGCGTTTGTTGTTCGTCCGAATAGTGATAATACTTGACCTTTTTGTACAGAGGTCTCACGCCCCAAGGGATTGAAAACAAAGACCAATCAACAAATCAACGGCACCACTTCTGCTTGAGATTAAAAAGCAGGCCTAATCAACAATCAACAGGTTGGAGTCTTGTGGTCCTATGTTTGAAACAGTAAAGCTTGGGTTGCATAAAGCATAAATGCTTAAGCGTATACACGTTTAAAATTGATAATAATAATAATGCAGCCTAGCAATCAGGCCGAGGTGACTTACAGCGAAAGGGATCCCGATATAAATGAATCCGATGAAATAAATAGTGCAAGAGGATAATGCGAGGCTTTATGAAATTCTATAACATATATAGCTCTTTGAATCGCGTGTGTTAGCATGAAATTTGAATGAGGAATAGCCGGAGCGTCACAAATAAGGCAGTCGGTCAAAGGCGTAGACACGTGCCGATCGTACAACAAATTCCGCGAAAGAAAAAACTATCGACACCATCTTCAATGTCGTCAAGCAAAATGTAAGCTCTTTCTCTCTCTCTCTCTATCTACATGAAAAGAGGGAAATACCGGCTTTCCCCCGCCAGCACAGCTCATCTTTTTATTCTTATTAAGCACTTCCACCGGGGTCGACACGAGTGCAGACAGATTATTTACTTACCGACACTCACACGGAAGAAATCGATCGGCGAACCGAATGAAAAACCCGTGCAGACGTCGTCTTTTTCAAAAGCAATCAAATTCGTGTCAGCGCCGCTTTTGAAGGTCTTCAGCGACCCTGGTGTTGTCACTTTCACTTACTGTCACTGCACTGTGTCGTTGGTGGTTTATTTATTATTTAATTATTTCGCCTTGCACTTGAAGTTCTTTTTTGTTGAGCTTGCAGCTGCCGCTGTTCTACGTGTTCCCATTTCCGGCTCGGGGGGGGGGGGTTATTCGCTTTGGTGATAGGTTATGCCATGGTTTTTGTTTTAGCCGAAGGGCCTGTGCACACGTAACATAGAACCTTTGAATTGGCTTCAGGGGGTCCGTGTAAGAGAACCTTGCTGAAACAAAAAACGGATGATTTATGTCGGTGCCACCATATATGTATGCGAGGAGCTATCGTGAAACAAGAAGAAACATTTTAGGAAAATAGAAGCGCGAGAGGTAAAGCATATTCGGCACAACGAGCGCGTCTAGAGCGTTCGTGGCCGTGAAACAACTCTCCGTCTGCGTCTGTAGACACAGAAATAGAAACGGATACGGACACAGACACACACATAAACAGACAGACACAAACAATGACACAGATACAGACACAGACAAAAACACAAACACAGACACAGCCACAGCCACAAACACAGACACAGACAAAGACACAGACACAGGGTTCACTGCCAAGCATATGATACAGTGAGGCTCAATCAGAATAATATACGGTGGTACCACTTCCACACTGTATGGACCTCCACATTTTTCTGAAGTGGAGGTGGAACTGCCGTACGTGGCTTGTTTTTGTGACACCTGTCTGTAGCTGTTAGTGAAGCAGAACTTTCACCTTTTTCCGGGTTCCTCTTTTCTTTTCACCTCACTCTGGTTTTCCTAACCACAAAAGCGACCCTAACCTAATTCGTTGCCTGTGACGTTGTGTAGAGTCAGCAAAAATGAAGGTGATTCTTCTCATTTTGGCATTTGCAGTGGGTTTTCTCACTGCGGTCGAAGAGGAAACACAGGGGGACGTGGAGATTGAGGTCCTGTCCAAGCATGAAGAATGCGAGCGACAGGCCAAGGAGGGAGACCTCTTGGTCATGCACTACACCGGCTTTCTCGCCAAGGACAACACCAAATTCGACTCCAGGTCAGGCCGGGGAGTTTTAATTATTGGGCTGACTTGACTGCGCAAGCGAAGCGTTGATTGATTGATTGATTGAATGAGTTGTGCTGTGCAACAAGTTTATAAGATGGATGACGAAGTGATCGGTTGATTGATGGATTTGCTCGCGTGATTGCGTTTGAGGTTTTGTTTGTGCCATTTGAAAGAGCGATTGTTTGGCTGATTGATTGATTGGCGTTTTCTTGAATTGTATCGTTACTGGTTGTTCTTGTGTTCAGCCATGACCGCCAGCAGCCGTTTACGTTCGTCCTCGGAAAAGGTCAAGTCATCAAGGGTTGGGATGAGGGTTTGCTGGGGATGTGCAAGGGCGAGAAGCGCAAGTTGACCATTCCCTCGCATTTGGCTTATGGCGACAAGGGTGCCGGTAAGTGTTTGTTTGTTTGTCTGTCTGTGTGTGAGCTTATGGATCTGTTCGTGCTTCATGCGCCTTACATATGTGTTATCATGCTGACTGTCTGCTTGAAATTTCTGCAGATTTGGTCTGTTTGTCTTTCTGCCTGTCTCTCTGCCTGTCTGTCGGGCTGTCTGTCTGTTTGTCTACTTGCCTGCCTGCCCGTTTGTCTGTCTGATTGTGTATCTCTCCGTTTGCATGTGTGTCGGTATGGCTGTCTTTCTGTCTGTTTTTCTGGTCTCTCTGGTCAATCTATCTGCATGTTCTGTACTTGTGCTTGTTCTAATACTTTTACCCGAAAACCTTCGTATTTTTTGTTGCTTTCCACGTAGGCAATCTGATTCCCGGTGGGGCAACCTTGGTATTCGATACGGAACTCGTAGACATCCAAGACGCCCCGGCCCAGCAGAACATCTTCAAGCAGATTGACGCCGATGAGGACAAGCAACTCTCCAAGGTGGAACTCTACAAATTCATCGAAGGTAACGTGGGCAGCGAGTAACTGTTGTTGAGGAAGTGCTGGCAGTAGGCTAGTGTTCGATATCCTTTTGCTTGTGATACTGCAATTCATATTCACTTGTACCGTTCTTTTGCAGGGCAAGTCGCCGGCCATAAGGAATCTGGAGGCCCACCCATGGACACTGATAAGATTATCGCTGAAATCTTCGAGCACGAGGATCAAGACAAGGTAAGTAACAAAATGCTATGCTTGACAGACAGACAGATAGACAGACAGACAGACAGACAGACAGACAGACAGACAGACAGACAGACATATAAACATATAGAGAGACACATAGACACAGAAACAGGCAGATAATGGAATACGCACGAACGAAATGTTATACTGCCAGGTTTTCTTTTATTGAAATGTCTTTTATCTGTTCCAACAGGACGGATTTATTTCCCACGAAGAATTCCGTGGACCCAAGCATGACGAACTTTGAGCTGTTTCCCCTTAGTGACAAAATTTTTGTTTGACTTTTTTACTCTGTTATTTCGTGAGTTGTTTATTTGTTACCTCTCCCGGTGGATGCCTCCGTCCTGATGATTGCGTGTGCCTTGACATACTCTTTGCTCCCTGAAGCTCTCTCTCTCTTCCACTTCCAGTCATCATTGTCTAGACAGCTACCGGTATGCTCATAATTTAATTTATATTCAAATAAGGATATCCTGTTTTCGTTTGGTCCCACTGAGAACGGCTTCGCGCTTAGATTGAAGATTTGCATCAGTGCTCCCGAATTCCCCGTCGAACGAACAAAAGTCAGATGAAACCCAATAGTAAGACAGACAATAGCAGAGAGCTGACAAATATATCGGACATGCAGACATCCAGATAGGCAGGCATACAGACAGATGGTCGGAAAGCAGGCAAGAGAATTCAACAGAAGACAGGCAGACAGACAATCAGACAATCAGACATACAGACAATCAGACAATCAGACATACATACAGACACACAGACAGACACAGACACACAGACACACAGACACACAGACAGACACAAACAGACAGACAGACATACAGACTGACACAGACAGACAGACATACAGACAGACAGACAGGCAGGCAGGCAGAAAGGCAGAAAGGCAGAAAGGTAGACATACTGACGAGCAGACAGACAAATAGAGACCAGTCTGAATGTATACGGTTTCTGTCTAGTGATTTTTCCGCCATCCGATCTCGGTCTTTATGTTTGCAACTGTGCCTGTCAAAATTCGAAATTCCGAATATAAATCTAACAGTTGTGGACAATGACTCAGGGATCTGCTCTCTGCTAAGCCGACACGAAGGCCATTTATTCATCAATAACTGCAGCCGATTCAACCACAGAGCTGCGGAAAAAAAGAAAAGATAACGGGGGGAAAAGATCAAGCGAAAAGAGCCGCATGTCTCGGATGTCTGCACAACGTACAGCTCCACTTGCGGACACTGGGCGGAAAAAGACAACAAAACTTCCATAATATTCTGGTTTATAGAAGAGAGGCGTGATAACTTGTAATTCGACTCAAAATTAATGTCTCTAACTAAGACCAAAAATTCTCGACCGGTTATGGCGTTTCCCTCCGCGCCACCAGTGATCTCAATTAGTCCACTTTGATGCTGCCATAGACCTTCCGGACAAACCAATACGCAGCTAAAAAAAACGGGAAATGATAGAAAATTAGAATCCCTCGAATTTCCAGCCACCTGCCTGCATGCCTGTCTATCGATGTGCCTGTCTCTCTCCTTGCCTAGCTGTCTTCGTATCTGTTTGCTTATGTACCTGTCTTCCAGCTGTTTTTCGGCCTGCCTGCCTGACTACCTGCCTCTGTCTGCCTGTCTACCTACCTGTCTATTTGCTTGTGTTCTGCCTGCCTGCCTGTCAGTCAGTCTGTTTGTCTGTGTGTCTGTGTGTCTGTCTGTCTGTCTGTCTGTCAGACCGTCTGCTTGTTTTGGTGCATACCCAAGAAGCCGATGGTTCCCGTAAGGAGCCAAACCAAAAAGACCATAATGAGGGTGTAACCGAAGTAGATGAAGGCGCTGTCTGCACCGCTGATGTCCAGCTTGGTGAAGAAGTAGTGAATGCAGTAGATGAGGAGGTAGCCGGCCGTCATGCCGCTGGTGATGAAGGAGCGCCACCACCAGCGGTAGTCCTCCGCGCAGAGGTGGAAGTACGACAGCAGCACCGCAGTCTCCGAGCACGTCACCGAGAGGATGAGGAACACCAGGAAGAGGAACCCGAACATGTAGTACGTTTGGTGGGCCCTTCAAAACATAAATCAATTTCAATCCGACAACTTGACTTGTTCAGTTGTTAAATAACAAAATATTTAAATTCAATTGATTTCCATCCAAATTAAATCCAAATTATCAAGCACAACAAGACTGCTTCGCATCAGTCGAAATTTACATACCACAAGCTATTAAGGATGAAATACAGCTGAATGAAGATGCAACCGAAGGGAAGAATGCCTCCCATCAAGACACCCGGGAGCGGTTTTGTGTAGAGCGTCTGGTCGGGAATTTGACGGGGTATTTGGTTCACTCGAACTGGATTCTCCAAAGGCTAAAATGGTAAAACAGTCGATTAAGACCTGATCCCACTTAATCCGTTCATCGGTCTGACTTCCTGTCTGCCTGTATTTCCGTCTATCTATTTGTCTGCCCCCAGACTTACCTGGCGTTTGAATCCAAAATAGGCCCCAAGGAATGTCAACGGAACGGAGATACCAAACCACAATCCTAGCAATGCCAGGAGGGTGGTAAAGGGAACGGCCGCCGAGGAGCCCTTGCCCCACAGCACCAAATTCAAGACGAAAAAGATTGCGAAAACGATCCTAAAAGCACACAAACATGTAGTATTCGAATAAGGTCATAGGTCTGTAACCATAAACGCACGTATGTCTGTCTGTCCATCATCTGTCTGTCTGTCTGTCTGTCTGTCTGTCTGTCTGTCTGTCTGTCTCTGTCCATCAGACTGTCTGCCTACCTGCCTGTCAGTATGTCATGTTTGTCTGTCTGTCACTCGGACGTTCTGTATGTGTGTGGCTCTCTCTGTTTACGTCAGCCTAGCGGATCGTCTGCTAATGTGATTAGCCGCTCTTGCATCTGAAATCCATTCGATTTCTTACCCCGGGCACAGCAAAGCAGTCAACAAGACGTTGGCTTTCCATCGGTCGCCGCCCATCATCTTGTACAGCCGTGAGGATACATATCCCGCCGTGGTACCCAGGCAGACATACAGGAACATGGCGCACGTCATCAAGGCACCGCGGTTGGCGGGAGAAAGGAACCCGAAGCAGGCAAACACCAGGGTGACGAGCGTCATGATGAGAACTTGTGTGCCGGACCCGACAAACACCGACAGCAGCATGCCCTTGTGCGGCGCCCGGAACACGTCGCCGTGGATGAGCTTCCAACCGTATTCCTCCTGGGCATCGTCCTAGAGGATAGAAGGCAAAACAAGATGTCACAATACTTAGGCAGACAACTCGCAAATCCAGACAATCAAAATTGGCAAAACGATAGACTGACGAGCAGATAAACGAATCCATAAACAAGCATAGCGAAGGAGCGATTAGGCAGATATACAGACACACAGACAAGCAGGCACACAAACAGTTAGACCGACCGAGACAGGAAAGATCGACAGACAGGTAGACAAACAGACAGACAGACAGGACAACATGGGGACATGCACATGAGCAGACTAATGCATATGTAGACAAGCAGGAAGACAAGATAGCTAGAAAAATTGACGTAACTCTCAAACATACACTATTTTCCAGTTGATTGTATCGTGCGATATCCCGTCGCAATGTCCGCAGAAGAATCAACGCAATCATACCAGACAGGAAAAGCACAATGACCAAGGAATTGAGAATGCTGAACCATTGGATCTTGGTCTGGGGCTGCGAGTCCAAAACGTAATCCTAAAAGGGAAAATACACACACACACCGTCAAGATCGAGTGCACCCTGACAAAAAAGAACTTCACGGGCCTCCATGAATGCCAACTTTGGCTTACCCATCGACTGGACCAGCGGATGACCGTATTCTCCACAAACTTAACGCGATACGTGTACTTCATCGAGAAGGTTTCAACCTGTTCCGGGATCGCCATAGGGGGAGCCCGTTCGTCGCACTCGTTGGCAAGGTTGGCCGCTTTGGCTTTCTACAGTCGGAAGAAACTACCGTTACATCTGTGAACATACAAGCAGACAGACAGACAAGACATGTAGACAAATAGACCCACAGACATAAAGACATACATACAAGCAGACAGACAGACAAGACATGTAGACAAATAGACCCACAGACATAAAGACAGACAAACATGCAGACAGACAGACAAGACATGTAGACAAATAGACCCACAGACATAAAGACAGACAAACAAGCAGATAGACAGACAGACAGACAGACATGCAATGCTGATACCAACATATATAAAGAAACTGTCACATACATGCACAGGGTAAGCAGACAAAAACTTCAGGCACACAGACATCCGGATGAAAAAACCCAAACACAAAATGCAGGAATCGGCTACGTACGGCGTGATCAATGGAGCGTGGCTTGACTTTCACGCGAACCAACCGGGCAGACTTGATGTTGCCACCGTCGCTCTCGGTGGGATTGTACCAAACCTCCAGGTCGACGTGGTTGTAAATTATGTGCTTTTCAGTGTTTCCGGTCAACGCCTGGTCAAAAGAAAAGCCGGTAAGATAAGTAGCCGGATGAAAAATCCAACGCAAAAATAAAGCCCAAGAACATTTTGGTTGTCTTGCCTGTGACGTGGTGATAGTTTATTAACTTTTTGTTACAGCTTATCCTGCGCTCGATAAGTACGGCATGTCGTGCCCTTCTATCTATCAATCAATCAGTCGGTCAGGCTGTCTGTTTGTCAATCTGTCTGTCTCTTAAGTCTGTCGGTCTGTCTGTCCATGTGGGTGTCTATGTCTATCTGTCGGCCAGTCTGTATGTCTGTCCGTCTTTTAGTCAGTTCATCTGCTTATAATGTCTGCCTGTAAGCCAATGTGGCAGCCTGTCCGCGTGTCTGTCTGCCTGGCATGTCACCTGCGTATCAGTTAGCATTACTGATTGCCTGTCTGCCCACTGAGGACTCCTCACCTCTGCCTGAATCGGACAGGGGTACTTGGGAGTGCCTTCCCGCGTGATATAACAACCCATCGGGAAACCAGTCGAACAGTACTCTTCCCTTCCCTCGCCGTTAATGGGAGCTACATCATAGCACCAAGTCACCGGCATGTTATCCATCGCCCAGTGGTGTTGGTAGTTGAGGTTGATGCCCAACTTGAGTTTCCGCAACTTCTCCTGGTCGCCGGCCTCCTTGAGGTTATACTTCTTCTCGCAGACCGTCGCACACTCTTGGTTGACCGGGAAATTGAGGATGTACGGCGACTTGCGGAGCCGATCGCCAAACACCACCTGGCCCAAATTCTCCGACGGGCTCTTGGCGTATTCGTCCGCCGCGGTGCAAAAGTCAAAGTAGTGATACTCGTACGGAATGGTCGCGTGCTCCGAGTTCAGCCGGTTCACGAAGATCTGAATGTCATTCTGCAAAGGGAAAAAAATGGTAAAGGTTCATTCAAAGAGGTCACTTAATTTGCGGTTCGAATAACCGTGTATGGATTGATTGATTGGCCATCATCGAAGTGGCAGAAAAATGAGGAAGCAAAACTTATCTTTATAATATACACTCAAATTAGCTCCTTTAAAGTACACGCCATTTTGACTTTGCAATGAAATTTCATTTAAAACACATTTAAAGTAAACACATAGACAGCGCAAGAAATCAAATCAACTCCAAAGAAAATAAGTAAACGCTGTTTTCCACTTTAACTTATATTGAAATTAACACCACCGATGCGAAATGAATTCAGCGAATCACCACGGGAGTAGAAAGCCAATTTCAATTAAAATTAACTTATATTACGATATTCAATCACATCTATAACCGCGTAGGCAAAGAAGGCAGACAGGATCATGCACAGACCTGCGTACAGACACACATAAATACAGACAGGCAGACAGACACATATACAGACACAGAGACACAGAGATAGACAGACAGACACACAGAAAGACACACAGAAAGACACACAGAAAGACACACAGAAAGACAAACATTTTTACGGTCACGTAGACAGGGGCAGAAAAAGGATGAACGGAAGCAAAATTGAAAAATGTTTGTGGAATCGTCCACATATATTTCCATGTAGCCTGGGCGTCCCTAAGGCACCATATTCAACTACTCGAATTACCCCAAAGGCCAAAATACGACTGAAGTCTTGTCTGAAATTTCTGTTAAATTTAGATAACGCACTGGGGAAAGAAGAATAAGCGCGTTCGTTCTTCATTTGGCTGTCAGGCAACTTTCCTTTAATTCTCCCGGCTAAATTAACAGTCTGCAAAAGCCCACTTTCTTCAATTCGTGAAAATAGCAAAATTTGAGAAACAAAAGAATCGAATCATACGTCCGCAAAACGGACGTAATAAACCCCCGAAAAAGGCGGAAAGAGAAAATTCATCCATCAATCAAATAAATACTGAAAAAAACACAAATAAAATAGATACAATACAGATAAATATAAACAAACAAAAAATTCCAATTGGGAAAGTGCAAAAACATCACTTTCATCCCAAAACAAATAGTAACCTTAGTATATCTCTGAATAAATAAATAAATAACAAATTAAAAAGATTAATTATCTTTGTTTCAATCAATTAATCCATCAACTCTCCAAAGCAAAGATAAAATTGCATAAGCTGACAAATATCCATCCATATTCCTCCTAGCTCCAAACACGTTTTTGTCGTCAGGAATCCAACCAAATACTTTTTCAATTTCACTTTATTGGTACGAAAAGGGGCACAGCGACATGCTAACAACCGGATCGAGAAAAGAAAAAAAGAATAAAACCGCACCATCCAATCAATCAACCATTCTTCACAAGGGTAAATCTTTCTCAAATTGATCTCCCACTCCGTTCTCTCCATTCTCAACGAACCCCAGCTCGGGTATAGCATCACCAACATGTATGATACTTTTGAAATAAATAACCACCAACACAATGACGCTTAATGGAGAAAAGGAAGAAAAGGAGTAACGAATCAATGCAATCAACCAATCAATCAATGCAATCAACCAATCAACCGTTGCAATCAGCCAATCAACTGTTGCAATCAGCCAATCAACCGTTGCAATCAAAAGTGAAGCTTCGACATCCTCCACCCCCTTCTCCTTGTCCCTAACTCGCACTTACATAGCAGTTTCCGGATTCCTCGGAGGTCTTATCACAATAATTGACCGGTGCCAGGCCGGGCAGATAGAAGGCCGACCCGAACGCGATGAGTTGACACGTCAGAAGCAGAGCCAAACAGCCCCGACTCCTTCCAATCGCCATTTTCCGCCTGCAAAAAGCCACACTTCCGTTGCCAGGACAAGACCCCAGCAAAAAGCTCAAAAGATACGTAAGATTACAGAAAAGTCGAAAACACCTCCAGCTCAAGTGTAACATACCTGCCGGGGGAATGGCGTGCAAATTACGACGACAGACGACAGGAAAATGGATGCAAAATGGATCGATTTCCTTCCCTCCGCTGGTTATCAATGTTTTTTCACGGACTTTTTTGGAAGATTCTCCTCATCGAGAGGGGTGAGGTGGTGGGAGCAAGAAATGGGGCTTCTTTTGGGCCACGTGGGCTGGCGGAGCGGTCAGAAACGGATGAGATACGGCGGCGTGAAAATGCCGAGAGAAGAGAAAAGAGAAAAGTGGCCACGACAGCGCACACAAATAAGACTCTTTAAAATTCGCTGCTGGTGTCATGATTAAATTTTGTTGACACGATGCACAGCGGAGACGGAGCGGCAGCGGGACGGCTGCACAGCGGAGACGGAGCGGTAGCGGGACGGGTGCACAGCGGATGAACGGCGTTCGGCGGCCGTTCCGGTTGATATTTTTACGCCAAGTTAGTGGTATGAGTATAAAGAGCCAGACGGCCACTCAAAATTGTGATTGTTCAGAAAATGTTCGAAAGAACGCCCAGTGCATTTTTTAAATTAAAAAATACATCATCCAGGTGGTTGTGAATGAGGATAAAATGTGCAGAGCTGGGAATGTGACAGCCATTAGAAACTCTTCGACACTGTATTCACCCAAGGACCGTTTGTTTGATTGATTGATTGTTTCTCACAACGACTGCAATTTCCCACACCTGCTCCATACAAAACCGATTCCTTACTGGCTACTTTTCCACTTCCTCACAAAAATTGTTTCACAATAAGTTGAACCGATGTATTTTCAATTTTTAAAAATGAACTTACTGACACAGACGACGACGGCATTCATTGATATCGAGACGTGCGAAGGCGGCATTTGGATTTTTTTAAGCTTTTTTTAACCGCATTATTATTATCATATCGTTCATTCAGAAATCTTACATATAAATATGTATTTGTGAGCAAAACTGCCGAGGTAAAAATATTATGACTGCCGACATGAAGAATGCTCGTAAGAGACATGCACGAATAATTATGTATATTCTAGAAGAATTAGTAAAAACACTATTGGAAATGGGACGAGATCATTCATCACCGGGAGAAAATGTGTGTCATTGATCGCCATCATCATGATTATCAGACACATCCTCGCAGACATTTTCGTCATCCTCGACGTGGGAATCCTCGCTGCTGGAAGTTTCGGTCGCACGTTGATGTTCGTCAAAGGTGGACACCGGAGTAGAGGAATGTGAATTATATGAATTATATATATATGAATCCGCGTAACTTGGAGGTTCGGTCTCATCGACAATCACAAATCCTTGAAATGGTTCCGTATGAGGCAGAAATACTTGAGCTGGTTCGCAACTGCTGCGGGAAAAGTCAATTTCCACGGTGTGAGTGGGGCATGTCATGCTGACAGGCATGACCACGCCTTCGTTGACTGAATCAAGGCACAGGATAAACATCACTTTAAGGAGGATGCAGCCGTTGATAAGAACTCCAAAAACGATGGCGACGATTGCTACGGTTGAGTATGCAGTGGAGGAATCTGCTCAGGAAAACAATTTATAGTTATATACCATATTTATTTATTAAAAAGACACTTTATCAATACAATTAATTAACAGGCAAAAGAGATTGACGAGTAACGACTAATGTTTTATAAAAAGCAGAAGTTAACGAGTCAGTCTTGGAAATATTGTATAAAACACTTCTCACAATGAACAACAGCCTCATTTGGTAATATATTTGTTCTTCGTTTTAGTTCTACATTAATGGGAGTCAGATTTTATGCATTTTTTGGGCATAGCAATGATTTAGAGTTACATTTTAACCATTAACGTTCACTCGTAATGCCATGTAAGGCCATTTACACATACTCATTATGTAGTATTGTATAATAATGTATAGTCATGCCGTAATATATATAGTACATGTTGTAATCTTTATAGTAATGTATATTTGTATTTGTATAACAATTTGTAGTAATGAATAGTAATATAAAGTTATACACGTTGTAATCTATATAGTAATGTATATTTGTATTTGTATAACAATTTGTAGTAATGAATAGTAATATAAAGTTATACATGTTGTAATCTTTATAGTAATGTATATTTGTATTTGTATAACAATTTGTAGTAATGAATAGTAATATAAAGTTGTACATGTTGTAATCTATATAGTAATATATATTTGTATTTGTATAACAATTTGCAGTAATGATAATAATACATAATTATATATATTTAGTAATGCATACACATTTTTTGTATAGTAATGTATAATTTTGTTAGGCTTGTAGTTTTGTTAGAAATGCCATAGAGAACTTTGCAGTTTCCTGCTAGTTCGTGTCGAAACTATAATTTCAGGGACCGGGACTTATAGTAACTACCTGTATTGTGGATAACGGGATAACGATCAGTTGTCATATCGTAGTAATAGGAGTGAGTGTTGTGGGCAGGGCGAAGTCTTTCAGTTTGTATTCGTATTCGACGACTTTTACTTCGACGAGGACGTGACACACGGCTTTCTGGTAGAGGAGGGCGTGTCCCACTTTGAACTTCTCGCCATATGGAGATATCTGCCGTGGAATTGCTGCAGGCGGCGTCGAGGCCATTCGATGAGGCGGGATTTAGACCGATGTCTGCGGAATACGTGGACGGACAGTTGATGCAGTCACTGTTGTCGCAGTAGAGCTTTTTCGTAGTATACCCGGCCAGGGCTTTGCAGTAGTGTGTAAAATATCCACTCGTCTCTGAAAAGATTCCATTATTGTTCGATTAGATTCTTCAAGATAGTGTATCAGGAATACTTATTTAGAAGTATTGCATGATTAAATAACTACAAATATTTAAATTAAATATTCATTATTAATACTAAAGATTTGTTACTAAATATTTATCACTAAAATATTTAGAAACATTTATACATTAAATCATTCTATTTTTAAGCTAGACTCCTGGAACTTTTTCTATCTATGCTGCTGCAATATGGCTCTTAATTAAATTTGCATGTTAAATCTCAGTGTCTATGCGTGACGTGACATGTGTGACATCTTCCTTGCACTCAAAAGGTCCATTAAGGTCGCAGATTCTTTATAAATATTTTTCAAATATAGTTTGACGTAAAGAAATCTACTTCATTAATAAATACTCCTAATTCGTTCATGTTGAATTTCAAAAAAGAAACACGTTGCTGCAAAAACAAATGTGAACTGACTTTGACACTTGAAGTCTTATCTTACCGCTTAGTATGTTGAAGTCCAGCGTGAGTGGAGATCCAAAATCCGCATCAGCTTCCAAGCTATCCGGGGAGGTAAAACGAATGGACAAACGAATCTTCTTAACGAAGGCTGACCGAATTTGAGCGACAGATGTTGGCTCGTGGGAAACGAGAACGGGACCGCCAGGAAGCTGCTTGATTAGCTTGGTGGATTCGACAATGCCACTCGCTCCGTATTCATCCGACGTGAGAGTATCCTCGAAGATACTTATCGAATCGGTGGACCGTAAATTTAAATGCCTACACGGAAAATGTATGGATATATTATTATTCTTCAAATTTTGTCAGTAGTTATACATAATTCATAAAATTGTTTCAGAATGGTTTGCGTGCTCTTAATATACTTACTTGACATTCATGTATATGGCGAATCGGCTGATGCGGTTGACGGTGACGTTAACCGTACAAGATTGCTTAGGATAGGAGACGAATTTAAAAGTCCCGGCAGATGGACTGCAATTGGGAGGCCAGTAAGCAAAGAGTTGCAGTGTCTGGCCGCAGTAATCATTAAGATCATCTGCAAATGTGGCAAATTAGTAATGCACAAAAAAAACAAATGAATCTGACGCGGAGAAATATATACAAATCTTCTTGGTAAATAAGGGAACATTAAAATTCCTTATTCACTGTGTCAGGAGTGCTGTCGGTTTCGCTTCGCCTATAATAAGTTTTGAAATATATAATTGTATGTCTCATAAGAGCTTACATGTTTTGTATAAGTTCGGTTCCACAGCTGAGACTGCCGATGATGAAAGCAAAACCATGGATAGAGTCCTAATAAAGTTATCCATACAACCACACGTTCGATACAAGACTTTAGAGATCAAATAATAATAAATTTCCGACAAGTCCAAGCAGTTTTGTGGGTTAGAACTTTTGCGGCTGTATTTGCAAATTCACATAATAAGAAATGGATGAGTGGGTTGATTCTCTTACCTCGCTTTTAAGGTCAGTGTGTGACTGAGAGATGGAGCTTCGAGTAAATGGAAATGACGATCACCGGTATTGTTACACATTTAGCAGATTGCGATCCACAACGACAACGGACACCCTGGACTTTCAACTTCCTGCGTGTGAATGCTTGTGCAGTGACGGCTGTCAGGATTAAAATGCGCGAAGGGCATGGTAGGGAAGGGGCTTGGGCTAGGTTGGGTTTGGTCAGTATACATGTTTAACGTAAATGTATATATACTTGTATTATGGGAGCTATTAACTGGTGAGTGCCGCTAATGGGAAGAGGAAGAGAAAGAAAACGAAGACGAGAAACCGCGACACTAATTTTATGTTGTGAGCGTCAAGCCGAAAGCTCGAACGCTCACCATACGAATACACAGACACACCAATCATCCAATCATAACATAACACAAATATGTAGTGGGGCGTGGTCTGCGGAGCACTGCCCTAACACTTATATCATATATAGCGGGCACTTACTGCCTCGGTCAACGCTTTACAAAATAGACCGTGGAAATGACGCATTCCGGGGAATTGATAGCTCTGCTGGAGCCTCGACCATGCACGAAAAAATTCCGAAAAAGTGGAAATCGAAACTGCCAGCTATGGCGTTCTGAATATGTCTTTCTCTGCGTACAGTAGTAAGCATTCAGCCTCAGCTAGTTTGCCATCTTTTTCGAACTGTTGGCAGTCAAAATCTACTGCAGTTCCTAGAGTCTGTTGTACGAGTAAATAGTGCTTGATGCTTCTTTTGCAGCAATTAGCGATATCGAACATAGTTTTTTTCAATTGTCAGTTTGATCAAGAGTAAAAAAATACAGGTATAATTATATTAAAACGTACATAAAATAGGTAAAAATTAGATACAGATAAATAAATATGAAATAAAATCGAAAATGTATAGAGAAATACACGTAAGTACGTATATATAATAATAATAATAATATATATTTATAGAAATATTAGAAATATTGCTTTTCCAGTCAGCTGGTATTTTTTCGAATGTGCAAGCAATGAAAACATTGCAACTACTACTGTTGAAGAACAATAGTCATTGGCACCAGATGTTTGGTGCTGTTCCTCGATATGTTGCCATTTTCATGTCCCAGCCGGATTAAACTCGTCGTCCCAAACACGTTAGCCCCAGACAATTTGTCTTGTTCTACGCTGACGTACTGTTCATATCAAAATAATGTCCTCGGCAGATATCATGCTATCTGACTTCTTGTTGAGGCAAAGAAACCCATAAAACCCCAGTAGAATAGTCAATCGTTCTTCTTGAAATCAGTATGGAAGTTCAAGATTCCCCAGTAGGTGCATACACAGGGGAGCAGTTGTAACATTTAAATAATGCTTTATATATACAAAGTTCTTTGATGCTCACATTGTGGGCAATGCCAAATAGAGAGTGAGATCATAGAAAGACTGTTCGAGATTTGGCTCAGCATTTTGCCACAATAATCTGCGAGTTTCATAGTTAGAAAATAAAACCTAGAATAATCGAGAATTTACGAAGAATGAAGAACCTCCGTCTGATACGGCTAATAATCCATGAACACTGCGCCCGCACCAAGGGTGTCCGCGTAGTCTCTCTGAAACTCGGCGTAAGATAGGGGCTCATCCAAAACGGGGTGCAAATACGGTGGAAAGGGACCAGCGTTGGCGTCGACCTGCCCAAGCCCGGAATCAGTGGTGACGTCAATTTCTATGGTTCCAGTGGTGTACATAACTCTACCGGAAATCGTCTGGGGGTGTTCTCTGGACAATGGCACACACGTCCCTTGACACAGGCTGCAGATCAGGAAAACAATTCAGGAAAACAATCCAGCGAAGATGGCGATGACGGTCCTCGTGGAGTATGACGTTGATATTTCTACACGTTTCAAAATAATTACATCGCATAATGATTTGGGTTCATTTATTGGGACACACATACATGTCATAAACAAATTATATATCACTCATTATTACATAAGATCCGATATGTATCTTATACATACACTGTAGTTACAAGCAGAATTATGACTGTGTAAACATAAGTTTAAGTGATTGTCACTGTCATGAACTAGCATTATGGTAACGAGTAATAAAGTTCATTTCATAGTTTTATTTCTAAAACATGTATTAGCTTAGTTTGCTTCATAAATTAAAAAAATATTTCCAAATTTTAAATGACTTGAATTAATTCTTAAATTGTTCCTTCCCTAATTCGAAAGTGAGAAATTAAGTCAACGTAGGATCTGCCTTGTAAAATCTGAGAAGGGAAATTATTGAACGACAACTCGCAAAAGCTTGTTTAGGGTCCCTACAAGTCGGAACTAGCAACCCCCATGATAGGACCAGGGCGAAAGAGTCGGATTGTCTGGCCGCAGTAATCATTGAGATCATCTATTAATAAATGGAAAAATTAATCACAATATGCGAAGGCAGGCACGGAATAAAGCTCGGGAACATCTGGCAAACTGGATCGAGTTTGTTGTCACGCCATTTAAAACCCTTTTAGTTCGATTTACTAACTTACATGTTACTTACAACTTTCAGTTCACAGCGACCAGTGTCGATACGTATATGTAAGTTCAACCAACAGGAAGTTGAATAGGTAACAAGTTTATTAGACTGAAAGTATACACAGGTAGAGACGAGAACTGGAAGAAAGGAAAGAAGAAGTATATCTGCCACTAAAACTAATGAAACATACGATTATATAGTAAAGTGTTAACTATAGAACTGATAGTAAACAGCACATACATCAGAATTACATACTAGTACTTAGCTGTAGCAGCAGAATAGGGTTGATAGGGTAGGTAGACTTACTAACGAAGCAAGGTACTAGTGAGTTAAAGAGCTATAATGATTGGATATGGGACTTGTTGGGCGTGGTCCAACATATAGTACAGCGATTGATAGAGTCCATCCAAAGTAATCCTTATATAAAAAGGCGATATAAGATTTCGAAAGAGTGCTCGTTTCAAAAGAACAACTATTTTGGTGGGTTTGAGTTTTTTCGGTTGTCAAAAACAAATTGTAGTCCAGAATAAATGAGTGCGATTCACGTTTAATTGCATTAGCTAGGCCATTTAATACGTGACTGCAGTTGTGTATTGTACTGTGCAGTTGCGGAAGTGACGAAAAATTGTGTTTACAAGTGTGCAGATTGGGATCTTCCAAAACATGGACCTTACCCTTCTCAGGCAGATCATCGTTGTGAATGAACGAAACGATTGTGAAGTACGAGGGGCACTCTGAAATGACTGCAAGTGCAATTTCCACAAATTCAACTTTGACTTTTTAATCGGTATTTCACTGGAATCTCTCAATATATTCACCGTCACAATCGATGCACTTCTGCAATCGGATCAGCCACTGCTGGAGCACAAACAAAAAGCCGTTCTTAGAGAGGTCACGGAGACCATGTGAAACCGCGCCATTGAGCTCACTTTGACTCAAAAACTTTCGCCCTTTAAGCAACTCTTTCAACTTCGGAAATAAAAAGAAATCTGCAGGTGCCAAATCTCGACTATACGGTGGATGCGGAAGGGTAACCAGTTTATGCTTGCGGAGAAAAGTCTTGACCAGTGCAGACGTGTGGCACGACGCGTTGTCCTGCGAACAGAACAGTATGCAATCGAGCAATCAATCGACTGCAGAACTGGAAAACAGTCGCGCACATTAAGTCCACCCCCTGCAAAGTCAGATCGTCTTGGGCCCACTTAATAATATTTTTCAAATACATGATTCTGGCAACTAATCGAATTTCAAACAAAAACAGAAAACGTTTGAGACAATGGCGGGCTCTGCCAACCTTTCTTACCTGCAACAGGTAAATTCCTCGAGTTCCTGACTTCGGTCGTTTTTTCCACAGCTTTTGAACCACCTTCTGCAGACATTTTCGAACGTAGAAAAGAGAATTCACTGCCTTGTGTCCAGGAGAACGAGTGAAGTTAGTACGAAAGAACACACCCTTGTAGTTGAAGAATATCAGCAACATCGACTTCTGCACACTCCGCCCACACCGAACGATCGTTGGCCGCGGCTGCCCAGGACGCACCCACATCATCGACATTCTCTTTGTCATCGGGTCGTAGTACATCCGAGATTCATCTTCCGTCAGGATTCTCCTGAGGAACAATTCGGGGTTTTTACGGCACCTGCTCAGAATTTTCAAAGCGAAATCCACCCGGGCTTGTTTTTGACCTTCCTGCAGCAAATGAGGGACCCATCTTGCACAGAGCTTTTTGAGACCCAGTTCGTGGTGCAGAATGATATCCAGAGCAGCAGAGCCGATGCCGATTTCAATCTGAATCTCCTCCCAGGTAGCACGGGGATTCTCGGTGATGTAGCAATCAACGGCTTCGATATTGCGAGGGGTCACAGCCGTTGCAGGACGTCCTGGAGATGGGACATCTCCCAGCGTCTTTCTTCCTCTTCTGAACTCTCAAAAGTATCTCCACACAGAATGAATTGAAGGTGCAAAAACTCCGAAAGTGTTTTTTAATCGTTTGAATGTCTCCAGAGGAGTTTGGCCGTTGGAATAATCGTTGAAAGCAGCTGCCCGAAGAGCATGTTTATTGCGCTGCATTTTGCAAATGAGCCAATGTTTTCATTTTTCAAAGTGGGCTTTACATTGCCAACTCGCCTGTGGCCAGTTGTCAACCGATTTCGTTCAAACTTTTTATTCGTCACCCCAATTGGATGTTGTCTCTGTTGAATTGTTGTGAATGAAGTTTTGCATAACCTATTATTTAAAAAAAATGCACTTGCAATCATTTCAGAGTGCCCCTCGTAACAGATTCGTCTGTAGCGTCGATTAACAGCGAATGAATAACAGCGCTCAGACGACACCAGGGATGGAAATGACGGCATACCTCCGAGCCTCGAAAACCCCCAGCAGCAAATGCCAATGTTTAATCTCAAAGTCAATAAAAACGGGACACACATCGTCCATTGCAGAAGTAGCGACATGGGACGAAAGAGCATCTGTCCATTTTTTAAGCCAGCCCGTAAACTATGACCAAGTGCATGATATTTAAAACCAAAGCTTTAGCTACGTGTCCAACTTAAAGTCTATTTTGTATGAGGCATATAGGGCCTCGTGAAATGCGAGGGTCCAACCTTGCGGATAACTCTCAACTGGTTTCTGCCTGGATGTAGCCTATTTCGACTGTGTTAAAACAAGCTGGCATCCAGCCAAAATAGCTAAGTGAACAGACTAGAATGTCCCATGCTTTCCAGCCTGTGTACGACACTGGTTGACCTGGCTGGAATGCAGGCTGGATACAACCTGGGTCGGTATGCGAATTTAACAGGGGTCGGCCATGCACCAAGGTGGTTTCCACCCTGGCTCCGCCCTATTTTTTCAGCGATTTAGCCAATCGAAAATTGCATTGCCCTATAGGCGTGCCTTTTATAGACCAATGGGAATGATCGATTAACTTACACGAATTCGCCCAGGCCACATTCAAAGCAAAAAAACTAAATTAATAGTGCTAAAATATTAGACTGAGATTTCAGCTAAAGAGGGCGGTAAGGTGATGAAAGTTAAACGGATGAAATGAGATCCCACTTCCGTTGAAGGCATGCAGAGCTATCTGCAAAAAAAACAAGGAAAGCACATGCCGCGCTGGAAAAAACAAGCAGGACAAAATTGTGATGTTTATCAGTCAAAGGTAGCCACGAGGCTACTTTTCGTTTTTAATTTTTGATTTTTAAAAATTACAGTTTTAGTAGATTTATATAATTACAGTAACATGGGCTTTTCTTGTGTTAATGTTGATTTTTGAAACCCAAATCGTATGTAAACAATGGCCTGAGAATATATGAACGCCGCCGGTGAGCGGAATTTCTGGCAAATCACAACTTGCGCGGCATTAAGCCCTTTTACCTTGTACTGAATGGAAGCACGCCTATTATCTTCGATACGCCCAGTACCGGCAGTAACTATTTACTTAAGGTGTATCAACGACCAGGGCAGCTTGTATATTATTTGTTTTCTATGGATTTTTCAGGCCATGTAGCCGAGTGCGACTAGCATTAGTAAAGAGTGCGGATATGTGGCCATACACGAACATGAACAGAGTCAGGACAGCTATTTGAAGGGAACATTTGTAGAACATTTTCTCAGGAAATTTTGCGCGCAGCTCACTTAATTTGAACATATCCCATAGCAGGCCAATGACGAAATATTCCATCGTTAGAATAAGTATTGTAGGGACGTGGACGTTTATTCAAGAGTCATATTATCGAATTTCCGTTCGACTAATGAAAGATCACGTCGGCTGTGCACCAAGAGAGCATGAGCGCTGATAATCCACCATGAATTCGCGTCTCCAGCCATTCGCTTATCTCTAAAAGATTTGTCCTTGTGTCAATCATACACGTGGATATTCATTGCCGTAAGCTAATTTGTTATGAGATAAGGAAAGAGAAATACCTCGCCAGGACGAATGCAGATATTCCAATGAGCAGGAGGCTAACGGTGACACTTACCGCTACACCTGCCACTAATGTCCGCTGTGAATTAGACGTCTCTGGAAGACCATTATTATTACTGTCTCCTCGAGCTTCAGGGAAGATTTTCAAAGGTCAATACAGAGTCGCCCCTCACTATTTTTTTGAGATAGTTCCATATTTATGATGACGTTTTTTTATTTACCAAGTTATATAAACTTATCAAACGTTAGTCTAAATAATTTTACGCA
Source organism: Hypsibius dujardini (assembly GCA_001579985.1). Lineage (NCBI taxonomy): Eukaryota > Metazoa > Tardigrada > Eutardigrada > Parachela > Hypsibiidae > Hypsibius > Hypsibius dujardini. The sequence continues at coordinate 23,929 of LRSR01006856.1, forward strand.
AGCAAGGTTTACGCTACTCATTAGCTTAAGTGGATAAAACGACTGCAAACTATGGTAGAACTTCCGGCAGTTGCGGTTTCAGTTGACACAGTTTTTCGGCTGATTAGTTATAATGTTAGTAATTTCGACTAAAATTTTGAACAACAAAGCCGAAATAATTGTACCGTAACAACGGTTGGCTAGAAAGCCACATTTCGGCTCATTTGGAGGAGGCCACATCCCACCCGGCCAAAGGGCTTCCATATCAGAGATGTTGGACACTTTCTCCGTCAATGCGTTGTACAGCAGGCCCGGCTGTAAAACGCGAACGGTTCTATTGGAAGCCGACGCTGTGTAATTAAATACAAGTAACAAGGAACACTTACCACGTAGACTCCTGTTCGAGGGTCAACAATCTCCCCGATCATGTCAATCATACGCTCGCCGCTCGCACTGAAGGAGGTCACACCCGTCGGCAGATGAAATGTCCGGTTACGTATCAGAGTGGCCATTTCAAGCCCCTCCAACAGTCTTCCCGTACGAATGTACGTTTCGTTCAGGACCTACCACGTACTTTTATGGGTTAGACAGAACTGCTCTCACATTCTGGAACGTTACAAATTTTGCGGACGAACTCTTACCATTCCATAGATTTGGTACATCTCATAGGCTCCGTACAGGAATGTCTGAACCTGTAAAAGATTGCGAAACACATTTACAGTTTCACGGTTTTTCAAACACGCTTATAGTTTGTTGAGGTGACCTTTACTACCAGGCTTCATACAAAGTTTTAGTACCCTCGGCGAGCACTAGAACTTCATCTTCACCAAACAGTGACGGATTGATTGTTGGGCCGACTTGGTCATTGACCCCTCCACCCCGACTCTCGCGCGAATTTCTTGTGTTAAGCCCGGCCCACTTACGGGGGGGGGGAAGAAGGGCAGTTACGGGGAAAAGGGAATGGGCGAAATTGTTGATTTTACTTGGGGGTCCGGGGCGCCACTACCCCCACGCTAAACTTTTGGTGCGGGGGGGGGGGGCGGCACAGGTCCGGTCGCCTTAATGACCACTGGGAAAGGGGTTGGTATGTGCTTCAACAGGCTATCTATCCATCCATCCAGACCGCTCTCAATCCACCGCTTCAACCAAACATAGTGGTGAATTTTTGTTAGCCCCTTCAAACGAAGGGATGGCAAGCCTGCTGGAGTGGGGGGTTCCCTCTGCCCGGAGAGGTGCAAAGTCAAGGGAGAGTGAGGGCAACGGCCAGGTCGGCCAAACGCTCAATCCGCCACTGAGCTAACATTTATGCAAAGTCGCAGTGTGATTCTCTGCAGCTTTTTGGCAACAAAGCTTTTGTTTCTATAACTTCACTTTTAATAGCAAGCTTCAAATCGTTGCAGAGTACCCCTTCCCCGTAGGTCGGTTGACTGCTGATTTCAACAAATTTATCGTACCTCACCGCGTGGATAAGTCATGTTGTAGTTGCTTCGGGCATTTGCGACAATTCTGCTTCGCAGTTGTCGAATCGGCTCGGAAATGCCGTTGCCATATGGGGAGCGAAAACTGATTACGATCGTAGAACGGCTTACATAACCGCGGAGAGGCGTAGTCTTTACATACACAATTCACAAAAATGCCAATTTGAGTTAGATTAGAATAACTAGATTTCCTACACCCGCGAGCGAGTAAGTGATACACAAGCGCATGCACTGCTGGTCATGCTTTCTTACGCTGTTGTCCGTGTCGTCGGTGACCTTCCACCACGCGTCGCTCACGTTGTCGAGAGTTGTTCCGAAACGATTGAATGTCAGCATGATGAACACGTACTCTCCGGTGATCATGCCGAGCCTCTCGGCAGTCCTCTATGAAGGAAACAAGAAACGACGCAAAGGTCACAAACTTGTGCCATGAGCCCGAACATAGATATAGCAAAAACCTTCAGCTAATCAAAATAAGAGGAACCCGGCGCTTTGTTTTAGTTTGAAACTCATGACATGTTGTCAAATCTTTTGGCGCAGAATAAAGGTTCGCAACTCCACTCACTACTTTTCGTCAAATTAAGATCGTTTTGCAAACTTTTGCATTTTTTTGTTTTTAAAGAAAAAAGGTCACCGGGTTCTCTTCTCCCTTTCGGACATCTTTAAAAAATTATTAGACACATTTCATCAGATTCACTGCGTTTTGGACAGTTTCGACAGATTTGTTGCACTTTTGCTGCACAACAGCAGCGTTTCCGTCTATGATGCCCCTAGTCAGGAAGAAATAGTAAAAAAACACGGCGACCCAAGTTCATCCCATCTCAAAATGAGAGATTTGCCAGGCTTTTTAGTAATTTCTATTCCGTTACACGAGGTAAACTATAACGCTGAGCTTTGCATGTTAAAAATTTGAGCATCTAAAAAGTTTGAAGTTTAGAAAATCAGACGAAATTCGTCCACTGTAATCCCTCGATCTCAAGGGACACTTTTTTGCCCTACCAGTTAATTTGATACACCCCGGATCTTAACTGTTCATCACCGTCTGCTGTTGTTTACCTACATTCAATAAATCAACTGATTTACTGTGTGCGTCAAGAAATTCCGCTTAATCAATCAATCAATCGCTGCCAAGTTGGTCTTAAATTTAAACCAATCACGACACAGTGAATCCGATTGAACAGTCAACCGATGACTAGAGGGGGTGGGGCTAAACTGTCCTTGAGATCGGGGGAATACGGTAATGAAGTTTTCAAACGAATGTTCAAATGGGATAAAGAGTCCTGATAACTTTACGTAAGGTATTTTGAAAAAAAAACACATATGCACAATTTTGCAAAGCCAAACTACTTCTGTGGGAAAACATATTGGAAACTGAAAATTGTTTTTCCTTGCTAACATGTCCGGCGCCCTGTTGGATTTTCAACCCAAACAGAGCGCCGGGTGGCCCGTAAAGCCAGTTTTTTAATGGCACTCAGCAAAACTGGGCGGTCTGAATTTGAGCCAATTTCGCCTTTGAAATTAATTAAATCTCCGGCCGGTGGAGATAACAAATTGAACAAAATTCGTCATTTTTAATGAGCACTTTTTAATTTCTTCCCGACATTTTCAACCGAAAATTTAACAGAAATCACGTTATTGACTTCGAGAAAAAAACTACCGATGCTTCAATGATGAATACGTGCTCCATTATCCCTGACCACAGCCTTTGGACGGGCTGAATTACATTGTAGAGCGCTTTGCCGAGTTCCGGTGTCCCGATTTCGTCGCAAATTTTCTGCACCTAACCTTCGATCTCGTTGAGGTCTTCGATTTTCCTGGGCTTGAGCAGGTTCTCGGTCCAGCGCCAAAACTAATTCCCGAAAGATTTAGAGTTTTTGCTGACCGCGTGAGCGGAAAAAATTGTTTACGTCCAGAAAATTCCCGCATCATGCCGTCATAAATGAATCTCTTCTTCCTGCAATCTTTAAGCTGCGCGGAATTTTTTGGGCTCTTGGTTTTAGTTACTGGCCAAATATCAAATGAAATCCCCAATCAAGCAGGGAAACAATGAAAATAAATTTTGAGCTTAATCAACAAATCAATCAAACGCCAGAAGCAGTGGCACGCGATGGACAAGAGTGGATCAAACTCGGAGCACCCTGTTTTGCTGGGCACCAGTAAAAAATTACTTCAACTTGGATAGTTGAAGGTTTTTGTCACATTTCTATATACGGTAAATGTACAGTGACTGTGGTCAGTGAGGTATGGACAGACGTACCAGAACCATGAGAGCCGACCGTCCAGACCCGAACAGGAAAACAACTGCAATATGGGGACAGTTTACTGACTTTTGAAGTATACTGCGTCAGGTATTTCAACATGGCAGAGGGACTACGGAACCGTTTTAAACTCAAGTCCCGGATAGAAACTATATTTAATTTTTGTATAAAATGTCGATGCGCCGGCCCCAACGACGTTAACATGTATAAAGATATAGAAATATATAGATTGTGTTTTTTCATTGTATCAATAATGCGGGCAATATCGATGGTGCAAATTGAGAAAAATAGTTCGTGCAGGTTACTTTTATCAGGGTCAGGTTATTATCATAAGGTGACCCTGGTTTGGTCGGTCAAAATAATTATCAAAATACAGAGTAATCAGGCGTCTTACATAACAGGACTTGATGAAAGGACATCACTATCTTAAAGCGCCTCTTGACGGCATCGTTCGCCTTAGCGCGTGCAGCCTCTAGACGCTTTACCTCTACTGGTCTGCTTCAGTGTGTTTAGCGCCTTCTCAATCTCCGGGTAGCCCAGACTGGAATGGTAAGTCACGTCATTGTATCGGATGAACTTGAGGGATGGGTCGAGCCCGTTAAACCGGAGCTGAAATCGTTGGCGATATCCCCTGCTTAAGAATTCGCCGTCGATCGTGCGCAAATCGACCAGACCCGTTATGTTCGTCCATTCATGCGTCAAGAGCAAATTATAGATAAACTTCATCGCTGAGGTACCGGGAAAGATGCTCGTACCGAAGCAGTGTCCGTTGGATTCGGTCGGGCTGACTGGGACACTTCCTCCGCTAAGTGAAAACCGGATGATTATTATCCGATGCTGGTCAAACATCAATTGATTACTTGGTTATATAGCTTACCTACAGCCGAGTAGTATCGATGTTGCTGATGCAAGACAAACTCCGATTATTTAAATGTAAAATAAATGAATTGTCTAACGAATTACACTTATTCTGTGTATTGCGCTTAACCTGTTTTAAAGTCTAGCCACTCAACCTAGCAGAAATGCTTTCGAAACATCGCATGTTTATGTGTCATTCCAGCAGCAAATTCCATGTAAATTTGTTGGTACTAAACTTGTACCAGCATTAAAATGCCCAGCCCATTGGATGTATCACATGTTTTTACATCATTACATTTTTCTTAACATTCGTCGAGAGGAATGACTGGGAAAAGAATTAAACTCTCACGTACAATTATTGAAAACATAAAAGAACAAATGTGACATTTTTAAGACTGGTTTGAATGGGTGTACGGCAGATGGGCTCTAAACAGGGAGAATTCCATTTCCCTTGATTTAGTAAAACCATTCCACTCAAAATTCAATGCGAAATGGTCTGGCACTGGCAGACTTTTTTTTGGGCGTTCTGTAGCAGAGCTATGCGTCATTTCTGGAATATCACTTGCAAGTTCACGGTCGGACTCAAGGATGACCCGCAGCTCCGCCCCCTGACATGCAAACACGATTCTGCTAGTGACAAACAATTTCAAATTGTGTTTTGAGAGGGCTAGTGTTGAAAGTCTTAAAATTGAATCATTTCCTATGATTAAAGTTTTTACAATCTCAAAGCAGGGAAAATGGAATTTCCCCGTGTTTTCCCAAATTTGAATGTCTGCCAAGAATAAGTTTTCAGAGCCTAACCGATGGAATAAATTTTGAGAATGATCATAATTATAGCTCTATTAAAAACATGTAACGCGGAGACATTCTGGAGTCTTTCTCCGAGAATTGTCCCAAGCAAGATGACCTTGACCTGTGGGATTTTTATTGTATCTTTCGTGACTCTATCCATCAGTTGGGGTTCTACATTTCGCTCAATGCGCATTATGCACAAATACATTTTTGCAATGAGTAATGAGCTGTTTTCAATGAGAGCTGCATGGGTTACTATATGAAAACGTGATAGATTTGGGTAAACAGAAAACATGATCCACCTAGACAAGGCATTATTATAGGAGAATGCCGTAGGGTTGAATACAACAGAAGGCTTGTACTGTACATACACCATGCGTTCCTGTCCTGAGCTCGCTACGCGGGTAACAGTAATCCAGAATAATAGCCCCAAGAAACAGAATCTATTGCGTAATTCGATTCATTCGTAATGGTTGATTGTTTCGAGGGTTCAGCCTTCTGAGCCTCAAAGCAGAGTCCCGTAATCCCCTATTAACAATTCCCGTCGATTTTCACATGGTCTGATGGTCATCCTTCTTGTTTTTGGTTGAAAGGTACCATTTATCTTTCAGACTCAGACTTCTGATACTATTTCAGACATGCAAAGGGCAAAAAAACCATCAATAAAGCAAGTACCAGACACCGATCGGTAATTGGCTCCAACAGCGATACGTTGGACGGAATTGTTTGGTAGCAAGTTGTGGAAAACTCACACGCTTGGCTCTTAGTAAAACAAAATTATCCGTTATAATGCATGGTAGTTATTATTTATAGAGTTGAATTGCACCCTCAAATTAATTAGGGTTAACCCTCATTTGTTCGAGCTGATTTGCAATAGTTATCGTTTGAGAGGAGATCGAAGAAAACGGCTAGAAGAACAGGAAGATCATGATGCTTCAATCAGAGGGGATCGGCTTATATCAGTGATGATTAGCCCTGACGCTTTTGTTAGCGTTTCCGTTACCGCCACGGCTATTACCAGCCGAACATACAATTCCCACATCCCCAGACTTTCGAATTATTAAACTCAAAATTATATAAATATCGGAAGCGGATGTATGTCAAAGGGTAAATTATCAAACGCAGGAAACCGGAAAACTATTATGTCATGTCACCTGGCCGGTATACCATCCAGACAAAATGGAACATCCCGTATTAGCTCATGATAAAATGCACCGCTTTAACGGTTCCAGCTGTTGACAACTGACACTGACCTTGGGTGAAGCTGAGGATTTTGTTTTGCTCCACGGTGCCTAAGGGATAAGAGCTTCGTCCCTCTGAGCTAAAAAATGTATTACTAAACAAAATTTTTAAATTTATCTATACTAACAGGAGGAGAGAAAGGCGTAACTGTCAGCGTCAGCGTTGTTCTGGTAAACGAATTTTGCCGCAAAATTCTGCACGTCTTCCTGCAGCTCCAGCACGGTGGGTCGACTGGGGTCCATGAGGTAGGTATGGGAAAAATTGAAGACTGCCCCGTAGGTCAGCTTCAGATGCTCCACGCCGAGATCAATCGCCGGTCCGCTCGTTTGGATGGCGTCGTTATTGCTGGTGTTGGCTTCCGGCACCATGATGGTGGTTGTGGCCAGAGCGATTCGCGGCAGACGGGCATGACCACAACTCAGAGTGCAGCCGAAGATTACGGAATAAATCAGCATGGTAATCATGGTGATCCTACAGAGATTCTCACTTTGAAGAATCATTTGAAGATGCACAAACAGTTAAATACGCGCACGGAGGCTGCATGTGATGCCGAGAAAGAAATGCGTCCCTGGAGGAATTTTGCCAAAAACCTGTAATGTGATATAGCGCAAAACCAATTAAGTACCTCACGCGACGCATGTTGCGCCCGCGCTCTCTCTTACTACACTTCACAAATTATCTTTTTCATTCGTCGGGTAGTTTGCGTGGAGTCGTGTTCAACGCCGTGAAGGTCAAATAACACGCCTTTCAGAGCGCAGTTATAGTATGAAAGACGTCCTCCGGATGGAACATGCTAGCAGATTGGCTTTGCTAATTACAGCGCTAATTTTCAGCGTCTGGATCGTTGATAACTGGGAACAGGTAACAAGATGAGTGGGCGGCTAGACACTTTTCGCTGAAACTGATCGACTCACCGGTTTTTATGTCTGGATTCTCTGATGAAACTTAAGCCACACCCGCCGAAAGAGGTTGGCTTGAATGTTGTAAATATTCTATGATCGTTCATGTATCTGATACCTGTATACCGTATATATGGGAATGCTAAATCCCACCGAAGAGATAAGTTGAAAGCATTCGTCTTTAATGCGTAGGAAGGTTGCTTCCGAGGTGTGTACACCACAGCTCTACAGTTGATATTAAAGTATTACGTAATCCAGATGGGTTAGATGGGCCTAACTCAATACACCTAATACAATGTTTTGTCTACAATGTAACTGGGCCATGACAGTAGTTTCGAGAACCTTGAAATACAAGCAAGGCAAAATTGCAAATCTGATCGATAGCATCATAAACTGGCACCCGGACATGTTTTACCCCGACAACTCGTACACTGATATGTCATATCTCTAAATTCGTATCGGAGTATAATTCGTACCTAGACATATCATACCTAGACAATTTGCATTCACAGACAAATTGAATCTAGAGACATTCCGCATCCCGGCCATTTGCATAAGTATTATTGGCCAGTTCTCTAACTTCAGAATTGATTACACCTTTAGAAGCAGGCATTTTGATAGACTAGTCTTAACATTTATGATTTCGTTAGATTGCATTTAGGGAGCATTTTCCGGAAAATCCAGGAACAAACCACGGCATTCATTTATAATGTCGAGTTATTGTTGCCTGAGAGCTTTATCGGCAGACTGGACTTTTCACGAGGTTTCTAACTTCGCTTTGCTCGGCCGCGGGAACGAAAACAAATGAAGCGTTGGAGATTATCGTATTGAAACAATGCTGCCAGTGTTGAAAGAGTTCCGTGGACGCGTTTCGCGCGCATCGTTTCAGGCGGGCGGAATACCGATATCGTTACATGTTTATATACCGGTACCAAATGTACCTGTAAACGAAGTGTTCGGGTTCAAATTTTCTTGGTATGATTTGTCAAGTACGAAAAGTCTTTGATTACGATATTTTTGGGTAAGGATTGAGAGTTACGAATTGTCTGAATACCATTTGTCTGGGTGCTACCTGTCCACGCACCAATAAACTGGGTGTCTGGAGAAAAGAAGCGGTATCCTATGGGGGTGTTAGCCGCCTTTTGAACATCGTAGGGTACGGACCATATTTCGAAGAGGTACCACCTTCGTACCACTTCATATAAATAACGGCTTTCGTGGAAGGAAGGAAATAGTTTTCAAACTGGGTTAATGGAGGCAACACACTTGCACCGGAAGGGGGGGGGGTCAGTACCACTGCACACCCATCGACGATGGAGCTAGTACAATAGTGCTTACCCACTTTTTGAGAAAGCCTCGCCTTTTCGGTCATTCCCCTGTATCGTTCGCAGTCAAAAAGCGTCACATTACCACTCAACCGGAAGTTCTCTTGACACCCTGATCTCACTTGATAATAGCTGTGTAAAACGAAATAAGAGAAAGAAGGTGGGTCTGGAACAGCACACCTGATTGGTGGAACAGCACACCGTCTTTTTAGAGTTGCGACTCACATATCAGTGGTGTTTTTGCTTCCCCTATTGACTTGACTTGGGATATGTACCTTCTGCTATTTCAATCGGAAATGATTTGCGCACCTGTAAGCCGATCTGCCCTTTATCTGTGGTCAATGTGTTATGCAGGGGGACGGCAACAGCTGCTAGTCTTAACCCTGAAACCCGGCTTCCCTGTCCGTGTGATGACATTAGCGAACACATCTTCATTTTTTTTATTGTATTGTTCTTGTTCTTTTGCAGTTGCCCAAGTTACCTTAATTCCTGTACTAGGTTTAACGCTACTTTTCCCAACCCGCAACAGTATATGTCAGTCCTATTTGGCATTGCGCTTTTGAGTAGGGATAGCGTCAAATAGCAAGTTATAAACCAACAATTCCCAAAAATTTGGAAGCGAATAGCGGTATTACTTCCCTACATATGGATGAGCTTTAGAATTACGGCGTGCTAATTTGAATAGAATTGCGCGGGGCCGATCGCAAATGCCAAGCAACGAACGCAGAGCTCTCCCACCAACGCTTGCGCGAAGTTCCTGTGAACTCAGTGTCGTAAAGTACTACCGACGTGGGCACCAAGCATCTCTCATTGATGGGCCACCATTCCTTGGGAGCCCGCAAAAATCTGAAATTGGACAAACAACCGGTGAGATAAAACAGAACATGAATAGTGCTACGTTCCTATTCCGTGTCAGATCGCCACAAATTACTTGATACTGGTAAATTTCGCCCCTTTTGCCAGAACGATTATGAACATCTTCCTAACTATTTTGAAAGGACGCTCCAGATCAGTGTTGTTTTAGGGGCGTGATCTGACAAGAATCGTCTTACATATCAGAGCAGACGAGCTGACATTTGTTGGTCTGACACCGGACACAAACTGTGAACGAAGCATAATAGAGGGCATTCATACCGTGGTATGAGTAATGTACAGATTGTGATGAGTGCTAGAAGCACGCCAATAGAAACTGCCGTGTTCCACATCTGACAGTTTGAAGTTTCTGAAATTAGCGCAGCTGCCATACTAACGTTGTGAATCAAATTGTAATAGATTGTTCTGTAGATAATACGAGGTATGAGCATGAAATGGGTTATTTTCCTCTTCATTGGAGTGGGCCACCCGGTGGCAAGAGCGCTGTGTGGCAAATTAATTGAAAACTAACTGGTCAATGCGTGATTAGCGACCTCTTTAGTGAGATATTTCCAGTCGTAAAATGTGGATTTTATTTCATGTTTTTTAACATGTTTCTTCAACTTTTCTTTTCATCTAATGAACGTTTGTGGCCGGCGTTTGCTCCCGTAGAAAAACCGCGATCTGCTTCGCCAAACCCGGAGCGAAAATCAACAGTGAGTACTACATCCAACATGTTTTGAAGCCACTTTTCAAGAACGACATTCAGAAACTATTTCCGGGAGAGCTTATCAACAAGGTCATCTTCCACCATGACAGTGCTCCAGCGCACTCTTCCGGAATCACACAAGAATGGCTTCGAAATTCCGGAATCAAGTTCGTTCCGAAAGAGCACTGGATGGGCAACAGTCCTGACCTAGCTCCCATAAATTTTTGTGTGAATGGTCTGTTTAAGTGGAAAATGTTCGACCACGCTGCCACTACAGTAGCAAGTTTGAAACGGGTTATGCGAAAGATGTGGTCGAATTTAGACCAAATTAAAACTAATAACGCTTTGCGATCTTGGCCGAAACGTGTTAAACTTATAATAGAGAGGCAAGGGTTTCAAATCGAGCATGTTTCGAAAAATTCGAAGCGAAATTGTGCACATTGCAATTAATTAAAAACTGAGCACCATCAAGTTGTTCAACCTCTGTAAGTAGGGCATAGATAAAGCCCATTGCCACCGAACCAAGATAGAAGGATGCACCAAAGCAGAGACCGTTGCCTACCGTTGGACTGACTGGCACACTGCCTCCGCTTAATATAAAAATGGCCATGTTATACCATAATTGAATGAGAACGGGTTATTACCTGCAGCCGAGAAGGATTGATGTTTCTAGCAACAACAGAACCCGATTATTTAATTTGTGGTACGCGTATCATCCGTCACCATGATTCACGTAACACATTTTCGTACTGATATTATTTGCTAGAAAGATATAGTCACCCGGCTGGACAGCGGAGAATTGCGGGGGGGGGATTATTCATAAAATGAGGGTGATAAGTCGTAGGCAAATTTTGCTTCTTGCACCTACGAGCTAGACTATTTTAATCTTCTGAGAAGCAATGAGCATACACTTGCTAGATTTGACGGTCACATTCTATTTTCAGTGCGAGTTATGGGTCTTTTCGTTTCGTTTTTTTGCTTTGATATTTTTTACCACTTATTTATTTAAATTCAAAAAACAAATTTAGAAAAAAACTTTTCAAAGGGTAGGAACCTAGTTAGCACCACCTTGCTAACACTTGGACCGCCCGAACAATATTCAGTCCCACGTGCCGACATTTTTTTTCTCATTATCAAAAAAATAAGGAACTTGAGACTGGTCCTTAGGGCATCTAGTAAAACTGGTATTGCAATATTCGAGTGAATACAAGTGGAGTTAAAAATTAGTAACCATTAGGAAAAGGTTAGAACTCTGCCTAATGATTCGCTGCGCTACCACTGCAAGTAGCCACTGCGATTTACGTGTAACTGACATTTTGTGACTGTAGTCACTCGTTTGACGAATTTTTTTCCATTCTTCGTCAGCGGCGCCACGGTTCCCACCACCATTGAAACGATTACATATAATGGTTGTGGGGAATTTTCCAAACGATTCCGTTAGGATTTGCAAGGAATCATTCAGCACTTTCCCTAATCTAGCAAAGATTTGCTAGACCCGGTTCTATCCGTATACCCAGAACACCTGGTTACCAGAGGGTTACGCAGTTTAGAGGTTGTGTGATGGCGTGTCGGCACGACTACAAACTGAGATTCAGCTACACACATAAAATGGCATCAGATTAAGTTCATTCCATAAATGTACGCCGCACTACTTTCCATCTTACCTCGTTCTCTGTACAGTCTCGTAAGGATTCTGAGTTCATCTGAATTCAATCATATCCCCAATGGCTGTGTTTCGTTCCCCCAATGGGGAACAGGGGGGAGGGGAAGCTTTAACGTTTAAAAAGAATTAACATTCCCCCCCCCCTGGTCCGTTGATTAGGAGGTATTGCTGAGCTTTTCACGACCCCTGTGTTCATGACGGTTCATTCCATTAATGATAATGACTAACAGATGACGCGTTTGTTATGCCGTTAGAAATCACCTACATATGCCATAGACATGATGCAGGGTTGTTTGTTGCATGAAACATCGGTATGATTCGGGAGTGAGTCTACATTATTGAAATCAGCAAGAGCCAGAGGCAGGTCGCTGACCAAAGGTGTGCGCACAGGAGCTACTCATAAAACTCAGCGTCTGTATGAAAAACTTTCCGGAGCATTTACAGAGTGGTTATTCATCCTGCACTCTGAAAAGATTAATAAATCAGCAAATGCTTCAACATATGGCGCCTGTTAGCCTGAACCCGATCGTTCTCAGCTTCTCCTTTTTTCACTTTGGGTATGGAAAATATGTCGTCGCTTATGCATAAATCATAGGCTGACAGTGCACTTAAACGTCGTTTGAACACAGAGCAACATACGGACCGACAGAACTGGTATATCAAACTTTCTGAGCTGTCTCAGTGAAATTTGCGACAAAATTGTACTGTTTTATGTGTCATCGCATTTAGATGGACATGATTGTCTGGTTTGTGAGCTTGGGGTATCTCTCTTGCGCCTGGGTGGAGGCCGGTCGAGCACGGCCCCGCGTCGCACTAGCCACTACGACGATCATGGTGCCGGAAGCCAACACCACCAGCCGGGACGCGGTCCAAACCACCGGGCCGGCGATCGACCTGGGTGTGGAGTATTTACAGCGAACGTACGGAACCTTGTTTAACTTTTCGCACACCTACCTGATGGACCCTAGCCGTCCGACCGTTCCACTGTTGCTGGATGACGTGCAGAACTTTGCTGCGAAATTCGCGTATGATAATGCTGATTCTGACGCTTTTGCCATTCTTTCCTCCTGTACGTGGCAAACGAATTACATCCCAGTCGTGGTTTTCTAGCTCCTACTCGTTTATACTTTTCCTCTTCTCTGTCGTCACAGGCACCATCGAGCAAAATAGAATTCTCAGCTTTACTAAAGGTCAGTTTTTTATTATTGATAGATTGCTGTTTCGGGCGAATATTCATTCACAAACCCCGTTGGCACGACTCATGCTTTGGAAAAAATGGGCAACTTTTGCTGAGGTTTCAAGTAGAACAGATTAAGTGGCACAGAATTCTCCGCTTGGACAAGGTTTATTGATAATTGTCAGTAATCCACGGGATGTTTATTTAACATGTCATCATGCCTTTCTCAATTTAAGTATTTGAGAGATGTGAGATTTACCCCATTTTTAGAGTTCCAAAATCCCTGCCGAAAGTATCCAACCACAATAACCGACAAAGAGACTAATACTTTAAAAAAAACTTGCAAACCGTAAATGGTGCATGGTGGCTTTTAATAGCAGCTCTAGAATGAATAAATACAAGGGATTGCTATTGGTAAGGCAAGACTAACACACAAATGGATTCTGAAAATATTGAACATTTTGGTGGAATGTCTCTGGTAATTTTAAACCATGACTGATGTCTGAAAGGCAGCTGCCCTAAGATTTCAAAGTGATTTAGAACACCTGTAGCAATAGTTAACGATACTGACATTAATCCATTCAGTCATGGGTACAAACCTAATAGGACCGTAGTTGTAATATTTATTATTAGGGAAACACTTCTGGATTTCATCATAGCCTGAGTGATGCCGTTTACTCTGTATCAAATTGCCAGCCCTGAAATTTTTTTTTAAAGGATCAGAAACGATGAACAATTCTGTAGCAACGTTGTCCCATTTTCAGTGACGCTTTACTTTTCTCACAACTCTGCGACGTTCCTTGTATGCGATTTCATACCTGTGCACTTCGAAGAGAGTGGTATAGCGAATACAGTTACTTTTTTACGTAGATACCGGTATCCTCCTCGGATGTAGGTAAGTGACAGGTTAACTTGTTTGTGCATTATTGCGTGACATGTGTACCAAATAACACGATGAAATTATAACTTGTCCAATCTTAGCGGTGGAAGTGTGCCGGTGAGCCCCACTGAAACCAACGGACATTGCTTTGGCCTGTCAATCTTTCCCGGGTCGGTGGCGATGAAGTTCATCTACGCCCTGCTGATGGCCAACAAGTGGACCAACATTGTGGGCTTGGTGGACCTGGACACCATCGGTGGTGAGGCCTTAAGCCGAGGATATCGAGCACTCTTTCAGGAGCGATTCAACGGACTGGACCCTGCCATGGAGGGCATTCGGTACACCGACGTCATCTACAATTCCAATCTGGGCTACCCCGGTATTGAAAGAGCACTACGAGTCTTACGCCAGACTGCCCGAAGTATGGAACTGCCGCTGTGAATCTCATTGAGAATGTGTGGTGCTTCGGTAAACCGAAGGGTCTTCACCACGGTAGACGTAGAGAAAAGGCAAAAAGATGCTACTGCCCTGACTCAAACCGGCGACTACCTGCGTCTAAAGCGGGTGTCATGCCCTTAGACCACAGCAGCGATACAGTGCAACTTTTCGCCTTTTCACTACGTCTGCCGTGGCAAACACCCTTCGGTTTACCACAGATGTAAATAAAAAAAGTATGCCTAAAAATAAATGGAACCATTTTCTTATAGTCGTGTTTCTGTTTGGCTCTGGGAAATCCTTTCTAATGGTTTTGGTATGTAGAAATTAAGTTATAATTAGAATTCATGGAACCTGTCCGGACGGATTGAACAACTCACATCCTCGTTATTTTATGCGTCCCCACAGAGAACTGCAAAAGATCGCGGTATGATCAAGGGTGAATATGTCTTTTTCATGCTGACATTCAGTCGCTATGGAGTCAGTCTGGATAATGTAGACGACACGTGGTGGAAAACTACCGACGCCAATGCCGACAGCGTGAGTATTTGTATGTGCCCGTTATGTTCAATTCTATTTTTGAAGACAATATGCAGTCCTGGACCGCATTGTAGACAAACACTATACAACCTTGCAACGTTGATATTTCCTCTGCCTATTAGCCCATCCCTGTTCGCGGTTATGTCAGCCCGGCGACGATTGTCATCAGCTTTGTCAATCCCTACACTGACGGTCTTGACACTCCCATCAGAGACCTCAGAAGCAGAATCGTTGAAAGAGCACGAAGTCACTACAATATGACCTATCCACGGAGTGGGGTGAGAAATGAACTGTTATATTTTTGTTGGTTGAAACCGTAGAAACCGTAGCATGGGATAAATAATAATTTCGAAAAATCATATAAAAACTAAAACTTATAGTTATTGAAAAGTAAGCCTATTGGCGTCTGAAAATACCCTTTCGACATTGGCAAATCGCGGGGTGAGCAACGCAAAATGACTCAGAGAGCGCCTCAAGCGCCCCGAATCCCCAAGCAAAATGTTCCGGCTGAGGGGCAATGATCCGGTTTGCCCAACGGCTAATTCGCCACTGCCTTTCGACATGAAAACGTCACAAATCTTGCATAAATTGATAACATGCTTTAATAATTTTATGTAACTTATTTCGTTGGTTAAAATAAACAGAGGAAATAAAAAAACCGGTATAACTTTCAAGTCTTTATATGATTCTACCATCAAGCCCGAATCAGGCTTACCCATTATGACAACGCAATGATTTAAATCTAAAAAATTTTCTGTTTTACGTACAGGTACCAACACTTGTATATGCGGCATACGAAATGCACCAAGTTTATGGAATGGTGAGCACAGCGGTTAATTACACAAGCACACTTGCATACCAAAGTTAATGATTTTTCTATGTAATTCTTAATCACAGATTCTAAATGAGACGTTTACGCGGACGGGAAGGATAATGAGCGGAGAAGAGCTCGGCGCAGAGCTCAGGAAGAGAACTTTTCGTTTGCCGACTGGCCTTGCCTCCTTTAGTTCGAGCGGCGAGCGCGATATCAACATGATCGGGGAGATTCTAGATCCCATCACAATGAAATTTGTGGTATTGGTCATGAATAATTTGACATATGAATCTCGGATATAAGTTTTATTATGTATTCTTTTACTCATTTGGGATTTTGCAGCCTAGTCTAATGTACGAGTCTGTTTCGGAGAAGCTCTCGACAACAGCTGACATCGCTTCATTTTGGCCGGGTGGATCATGGCCTCCTCCCAATCAGCCCAAATGCGGTTATATGGGCAATGCAAAAATCTGCACAGATAGTGAGTTATTTAGGCCGCCATCTAATTACTACATCTACTACCTGCGGCTAATGTTTGTTTCGGTCTTGTAAATAAGCGGCTAAAATGACAAAAGGAAAAAATCTCGAAATTTAGTCGAATAAGTTTTAAATTTCATTGAGTAATTTGAGAGTCTGGGATAATTTCACAGCAACTGAGTTTGACCTGTGGCAAGGACTAATATTTTTAAGCATTCATGTAATGTTTGTGCAACAACAATCGGCGTTTTGATGCAGGAATCTTGCGTCATGCTCAGAGAATTGGTTTAATTTTGACAATTATTCCAGCTTAAATTCATTTAGGAATTTCTAGTTCTCAGAAGGACTTTGTAGTCACTGTCGGAATCGGTGTTAGTGTATGCGTTGGGCTTGTCGGAATCTGCACGTTGATTGTTGTGAGGTTAGAGTCGTATGTTTTGTGAATTACGTAGTTGCACAGCGTTGTCCGTTTAATATTTTATTGTTTAGATATATGCGCACGCATAAGCCGGACTCGGAGACATGGTGGATCCTTACCGGGAAATTGCTTGTCCAAAGGCAGCTTCGTCGCATGTCGCTGGTGGAAAAGAAACTTCTATACGCAATATTATCCAAATCAGCTGATTCTATAGACAGTTTTTGACTTCTTATTACGAGGTCTTGCAATTAATTGAGTGTTTAATGATGCTATCATGTTGACCTTATGATAGTTACACGGTAGTAATTTTGATCAATTGCGCGCTTAAGGAGTACCACTGGAACCATTAGTTCCGTTACCATTTGCACTATTAGATCATTAGTACGATTGGTACCGTTACTATCAATACCACTGATACCATTTGTGCTATTGGTATTGGTATTATTGGTACTATTACTATTTGTACTATTCAAACCGTCAGTACTATTATTACTAGTAAAATTAGTATCATTAGAACCACTACGGTGACTACTATTAATACCATTAGACCCCTTAGTGCCATTACTATTCGTACCATTCATACAATTAGTACCATTACTAATCGTGCAATCAGTACTATTACTCCATTACTATGAACAGTGACTACTGGCGAGTGTGGACACAAGCATTTGGAAATATTACAGTGCCTTTTCAACATGTGGAATAGTAGAATATCCTAGTAAGCATAACATACCGGGTGCGGGGTTCATTTTGGCACAAACTTTGCCTTCTTTTTTTATTCACAAAATTTCGTCAAAAAATTACCAAAAAATTGCAGAAAGTAGAGAAATAGGTCTCCTACCGGGAACAAAAAAGAGTTTACTGAATATGAAAGTCTCTGGCCTTCTCCATCTTGCGAACCCGAGACATCCAGGAATTAATGCTGTCCTGAATCACTTGCTGGAAAATCACCTCTTATTTGTCCTTCAATATCTTAGCCAATCGGGCGAAGCTGGAAATAAGTTTGTGTTGGTTGACACGCTCCTGCAGTAGGCTCCACACACAATAATTGAGAGGATGGAGATTGGGGCTGTTGGGCGGGATATTGGCGTTCCGAACGAAGCAGGGTATTTTTTTCTCCAAAAAGGCCTGCACAGTTCCTGCCGCGTGGCACGGTACTTTGTCTTGATACAAAATTGCCGAATTCGCTTCCAGACCGTAGGGAAGGTTCTCCAGCATCGGTTTCAGTCAGCTGTCCTTGTAGATATGCTGATTGAGACTTAAACCAGATTTCAAAACAAGGAGGGAAGATCGACCGGAAAAAGAACCGGCGGCAAAGACGATGGCGCACAAAGCAGACTTGAAAAATTGCTTGTAAAACGGTTTTTTGTTATCGGCAGCGCCTCTTTAGCATCTCCCAATGCAAAACAATAAATACTACGTTTTGAGACCTTCTCCTATAACACAACTACAATATGAGGCACCGAAAATCCTCGGGATAGCCAGGACACAATAAGATTTCGGATCTCCTCACAAATCATCTTCCCATTCTTTTAAATGTAAACAAATTAAATTTTCTTTTTGTGTGAGTTAGAGAGGGGCCTTTTGTCTCCCAATTGAGTGCTTAATCACTCAAATCGACCAGCGCGCACGCGCGCTTGCTTACTTTTAATTTTGTGCCAAAATGAACCCCGCACGGGGTACATGTGTACGGTAATCTGCACGCAAGGATGGAATAATGGAATAATTTTCCTAATGAACTGTTTTGCAGTATGCTTGGATAGCTTGATGTATGTCAAACAGTGGAAAAATGGAATAAAAGATTAATCAAGCCAAATGTGTGCTGATGATAACTGCGTGTGCGATGAACTGCAGTCGATCTGTACATGGTCGATTAATGAAATAATGTATGCGAACAGTGACTGCAAACAGTGAGTAATGGAGTACATTGCTAAACGTCAACGGGGTATGGATTGAGTGAACCACAACTGAATAATGGAGTACTGTAAATGTTGCATTTGTCAGAAACCAGAAACCAATGTTTTCATCCACCCTTCGTTCGGCGTTGCCCGTTGGTCTATTCATCGGGCATTCGTTCAGCCATCCTTCGGTGATCTCTTTGCTATCATCCGTCCTGTAGTCCATTGTTCGTTCATCCCTCGGTGCATAGTCTATAGTTTCTCGTTCGCTTACCGTGTGACGAGCATCCGCCCGTCTTTCGGCTGTACCCCTATCCGTTCGTCGGAGTCTGTCAGCCATCTGTCGCCTGTAATTTGTACACAATGCGCTGGCCAATAAATGCCCCATAATTCTCTTTGTCTGCATGTTCATCTACTTCTCAGCAGTTCAACAACAGAGGGTTGGTGGAATCTAAACTGGAACTATGGTCATTTTGAGCAGCGGAAGGCCGACTGGTGGACTATGGACTAGATGACCATCGTAGGCACGGGGAGGTGATGGTCATTCTGTAATTGAACGATGAGGGGTTGGTGCTGTGTTTGGTCCACCAAACCGAGTGATTGTTGAACCATGGGAACGGTTCAAAGAAGTCTGTCTAAGTGACGGAATTTGGATAACAAAATCGTTTGATTGAATGATGAAATGGGTTGTGGATCATCGGTTGAGTTGAGAAAAAGCTAAACTAGATGAGCCACTGCGGGATTGGTGGTAGAATCAGTAGACAGTACGTTTCACTGATTGAAGTTTACATCATAACCAGAGACGAAAGATTAAACCTGTCTCTGAAGTCATGCCTGTTGCGTAGCTCATTTGCCTGATGGACAGTGGAAACTGTGAAATGACGATTAGTTACAGGAATCGAAAGTATTACTTAGTTTGAACAGACAGTCTGATGTAGATACAGAAGTTGCGACTCGGTTAAGTGACCGAGGATCAGCTACAGATCATTGATCTGTGCGAACTAAAAAAATTTTTGGTTAAATTGTGCATGGCAGTCTGTGACTGAAACCTGCTACAAAAGTCCCATATACGGGCGCAAAAACTGGTTCATTTGGGTACAATGTCGCTCATACGACACATGGCATTGACGTGACCAAACATATTTGAGGATGTCAAAGCAATGAGAGTTGTCCAGAAGCAGCATTAGCTGGCATTAAAAAATGTGAAGTGATAAGGTCTAGTCGTAGCTATAGCGTCCCCCGCTGACTCAAGGAAAGGAGCAGCTATTTCCGTTCATTCTGTCAATAACGGATCCTGCGCGACTGCGCAGAGTAGTTCAGTTTTTCTCCCCTCCTGAGGATGATGGGTGTGTGTGAGTATTTAAGTGCGTGATTGTGTATTGTGTGAGGAGATTCAGGGGTGTGCACGTTAGCGCTCTCCCCTACCCCTAATTATATTTTTTTCATGGCCCGTAGGTCATTTGCGGTATAGCAAACCTGTGTCTGAGTTCTTCAATATTTTTTTTGGATTGGAGTTCCTTCCAAGACGGGAACAGGGGAGGTTCTAAATGGCGTTGCGAATCTACTTTCGTAACAAACAAATGGATCAGTTTAATGCGAAAAAAGCTGGCAGATCTGATGCGCCAATTGCTCGGATTTTTTCAGTCAACAATAACGCGCGAGTTCGTCTTGCTCTTCAATCGGAAGTGCGCGGATTGCGAATCGAGATCCTATTGGTGTTTGGGTGTCGGGTTATGCTTACAGCCGACGTCTGTGTGGATTACGGATTGTACAGAGTAGCCCTCGGGACTCTACTTGGTATCCTGTACCGAGACGGAGCGGCCTCGGTATTTACCAAGAAGTGTTTTGGTTCGCTTCAATAATAATAAGTGGGAGCAGCCCAATAGAATTCGACCTTGAATGTTTTCCATATCACCAGTCTGGAGGACATGGGGGACCAAGCCGTATGGTAAGTGTTAGCGTACACTGGTACCACAAGAAACTGCTTGTGCTGTGAGTGTGCACAAAGCGCAGGGTCTGACCGTTGGCAGGGCGATGGTGGACATTGGGTTAAGAGAATTTGCTTCAGGCTTGACCTATGTAGCCTTATCATGTACTTGGATGATCTTGCTTTAGTTTCTGGATTTGTGTACTCCCGTTGGTAGACTAACTCAAGATTCTTGAGGTTTCAAGAGCGTGCACGTGAGGAGCAACAGTTGAAGACGATGGGCAGCATCGGTTGATCGTGTATTTTCTCTCTCAATTACGAAGCAATTACCAACCCTGATACCTACCAATTCCATCCTGGCGATATTTAAAATGATAAAGTTACTGTTGTGTCAAACTTAATAAATGAGAGACTAATGATATTTGGGACTCTTTTGTACAATTATAGATATCAAGAAACCGTTCAACGCCTCCGGGATAAAAAATACGGAGTCAGGTGTCCCACACGACTTTTCAAAGCCCAATCAGCGACTCAGAAAATAACCTCGGCACAGCTGTATGTCTGTATCCGAGTTGTACTGGGAGATGAGTCCTTCCTGGTAATGCTTGTGGATAAGGAGTAATTGTGGGGAACGTACTGTTTTTCGTTACCCTTTTCAGCCCACACCAGTTCGCGGTTACGTCAGCCTGGAGTAGGTCGTCATCAGCTTTGTCAATCATTACTCGAATAGCCATAAGGCACCCATCAGAAAACCGAGAAGTCGAATCGTCCCCGCCGCCCACATACATCACAACATGAGCTATTCACGAAATGGCTTAGGAAACTGCTGCCTTACGTTTCGACACTTCTGGCGGAGTGAAGAGTTTTTCTTCCGTGCAGGTGCAATTAATTTTTGAAAAGTTGGGACAATGTAAATGGGGCGCACTGTACACTGGGTAGCCCGAGAAAGGATATTTGTAACAGATGGACAAATGGTTCCACCATTAAACTAAACTGCATAAGCCGACCGTTTGAAATTTCGAATTTTGTTTGATTTCGAAAAAGCGGAGTCGCTACTACAGATTTCGGTTAACCGAAAATGGTTCATATAAAGGCTTATTGCGACTGCTAGGGCATCGGTGCATGCACCGATGGGCGTGAGGCGCTTAGAGGGTCGCTCCCCCAAAGAAGTGTGTTACAGTTTCAAAAACGTTAGTAATAATTTCGCAAATACATAGTATAGGGAGCTGGCGTATAAATACTCTGGCGGCCGTTACCGGATGGAGCAGTAGTTTATTATGGTGTTCTTCCCCCGAAACCACGGACTCTAAACTTATTCCTGCCGTAACGGTTATCATCGTACGTCCCCCAGCGAATATGTTTTTACATGTGAAACAAAACATATTTGATTCTGCGAAAGCACTGAATTGTTTTTATGGGGGAAAAGGGCATGTGCCCATGCACCGACCCCCTGGTAGTCAAAATTAGCCTCTGGGTTCAAGCTACCACTACGAATCTGGGGTTGTTACTAAGCAATTCAATAATTTAACGGAGGAGACGTTTTTAAATGTTACCTAAAAGGTGAAGTGTAACAACTGTCATTTTGACCCTTTTCACGCGTTTGTACGTTATCCAAACATTAACAAATGTTCAGAACATTTTCATTTGACGTTTCACATGGAGTCTGATGATTTTCTTGCCTCTTGTTAGAAATACACGACAATATCATCGCCGAGAATGTGGTCAAGCGGCCTACGATACAGCTACTTGCAGGTTACTTGCAAACTTTTGACTTGACGCATCGTGAACTGCAAGACTGCACATGTTATAAAGTTTTAATATCTTAAAGCAAAAACAGCCCAAAATTTGATCACCACACACAAAGAAAAATAATCTGTACTGATTTGGAAAGTATTTGTGAAAAGGAAGATTGAAATTTGGCAAGTGGAAACTGAAATCGGGTGATAGAGTGAATCAATTTAACAAAACGACAACAATCACTACAGTAAGTGAACAAAAATTTTTACATTCTTAGAAGGGTCTCGGATAAGTGATTGATCTTCTTTTCTGACAAGGATTCGGCCAAAATGTGTTTAGGTAATCGGTTAACTAAAGAATTTTCAAAGTTTTTTTTTTGCACTGGAACTCCTCTAAAGCTCTTTTGATCTATTTTCAGTAACTGGTGCATATTTACAGAGAAAAAATGTTGATTTGGTGCTTCCTGGAAACGATGGAAAAAAACCTGAACAAACCAAAATTATTGCAGATCTGTTATGATTAAACAAAAGAAGGAAAAATTTTCTGTCGAATGAGTGGTGACCTACATTCCCTCTGCTAGAAGGGACTGAGTAACATGACGGTGACTTTAGTCTCAAAAATAAGGTTCCACGCGGTACATGCACAAAATTAGGTCGGTCTTGTCCGAACGTTCCTCACGACACTCTGTTCTTCGTGGCACTTGACTTTTAAAGGATTGTGCCCCAAGCAACCCAGACAATCATCTGCGATAGTACCTCAATAGTCGAATTCAATGAAAATATAATGCGTATGCATATGCACATAACCGAACGTCGTTCATGATACCCCGATGTGCGCACCGGCCTGACCTCTAGGATTTCGCCCTCAGGAATCTCTTCAGAAACATCGTGAACCGTGCCTTAATAGCTGAAATTCAATAATCATACTGCGCATATATGTAGTCGCGTGTTTGGGAGTATAATTGACGTCTGATTAGTCAGTCCTACGTACATTTCGCGTTACTACCACGCCAATTTGGCTGTAGGCGATCGCAGCTCTTTCATGGCATCGAACGATTTATCCCATACCGGAATGGAAAACACCTCTTCCGGTAAAGTCTTACTGCATTAAAGAGCGACATGGGAGAGTCGACCGGTTTGGTGCCTCAAATTATCTGACAAACGGGATGATGATTGAGGACCGCGAAGCCAATTAGAGGTTGTGTGGGTTATGTAATCATCACTTGTTTGAGACAATTTCCATGCCGATGCAGTTTTTCTTGCGCTTTCGTGTGTCTGACAGCAGTGCTCCGCTAGATAGACCGATCGTAGGAAGTCGACAAACTGCTCATTCTTTGACTGTTGGATCCTGACTTTTTCGTTATACCATCGGGCTTCTCCTGATTGACGCCACCAATCTTACCTGTGACTTCAGTCAGTAGACCAGGTGATATGATACTGGCTGCGGCTTCTGTACTGGTGGCCTCGATGCCCCTTTAATAGTGGATCATTGAACTTGCTCGCGGCAATGCCTTTTCTTTGAAAACTGAACCTTAATTTACCCAGACGTTCAGCTGAAGTATATTCGAAGTCTAACCGAAATCTACTTGATATCTGTTCACCAAGCCTACCCAGCGTTTACCCGAAGTATTATCTTGTTGGCTGCGATTATTTGAGACTCAAAATTTTGATGAAGCGCCCCTGTTTTTGTTATTTTAGTTGTTGATTTTGTTCTATTACCATTGATATTTCGTAAGCAATTGTGATTGGGTGACAAGATCCATTGGTTTAGAAGCGGCGTCATTAATTGAGGTTAAAGTGATGATTTGCCTGGTGATATTTGCCGGAATATGCCAGTTAAAAGCAGGGCATGCGCGACCCCGCATAGCCCTGGCGTCGACGACGATCATGGTACCGGAAGGCAATACCAGCAATCGTGATGCGATTCAGACCACCGGGGCAGCGGTCGATCTGGGCGTGGAGCATCTCAAATTGACCTATGGAGAAATCTTTAATTTTTCGCATACCTACTTGATGGATCCCGGCCGGCCGGAGGTGGCTCTGCTTTTGGATGACGTGTTGAATTTTGCAGCCAAATTTGCTTATCAGAACTCGGGTACCGATGGGCTAGCCTTTCTTTCGTCTTGTAAGTCTATATTATCGTGACCTTGATTTCGGTATCATCAGCCACATATTTGTCTCTTCCAACCCGGCATATATAGGTACTATCGAACAGAACAAGATTCTTAGCTTCACCCAAGGTCAGTTTCGGAGGACAACTTAGTATTGAAGAGGAGGAAAGTCTTTGGAAAATGGATTCGCTCCCAGAAATGCTAACAAACTTTCTGGAACTATTGGCCGTTGTATTTGTTCGGTAGTCCGTACGAACGAACCCCCCCCCCGAATTGAACATTGGTCTACCCTTTATTCAAGCGGTAATGCGCCACTGCTTGGGGTTGATGAAATTTATTTATACGAATTTATGCGATGAAGATGTATCCCCGATAACCTTACCAATTAAAGTAGTGCTTCATTTTCCCGCATTTTATACAGTTTTTGTCACACACTACAGGCACGATGAGGACCCATATATAATGTAGCCTACTCGATAGTAAGGGAAGGCACATATTTCTGAGTAGGGAAGAATAGTTGGTCGATATAAATCATGCTGCTTATTTGCTAAGAGTTGTTTTAAATTTAATGTACACACAATGGCAAAAACCTTGCGCTAATCGAGTTAAGCCATTACACTCGTTGCATGGCTATTGTACACAGTCGTCGAGTTTAAAGGCTTAATCCAGTCAGCGCAAGGTTTTTGCCACGTGTGTACATTTGAATTAAAACGGTAAAAACCTCACTGGTATGCATGTCATCACCAACCAATATTATAACTTTTTGGAACAGCTCACAGGATTCTCTTGGGATGTAGGTAAGGCATCAAAAATTAATTTCAAAGTCCTATCGAACCCCTTTCACAAATGAAATGTCCTTGCAGCGTCGGCAGTGTTCCAGTGAGCCCGACCGTGTCGAACGATCATTGCTTCGGCTTGTCGATTTTTCCTGGATCGGTAGCGATGAAGTTCATTTATGCCCTACTGACAACTAACGGATGGTTCAACATTGCGGGCTTGGCGGACTTGCACACAATCAACGGAGAGTCCTTGAGCAGGGGTTACCGCACTCGTTTCCAGGAACGATTCAACGGATTGGACCCTTCGTTGAAGTACATTAGATACAGTGACATCATATATAATTCAAGTCAAGGATATCCGGCAGTTGAAAAGGCACTTCAAACATTGAGAGAGACTAGCCGAGGTAAATACATGGTCTATTTGTCTCGTCTTTACAAGTAGAAACCAGAACCCTAATGGTAGAGCCAGGAGTGGGCAAAGGGGGGGGGGAATAAAATTTTTTCAAAATAGAACCAAAAGTTTGGTCTTTTGTTCCTAATTATTTTGAAACTTGTGGATGGTGCGGGGTCTGGTTGCAAGGGCTTGGATTCAGAACATTTTCAAAGGCTTCAGTTTTGCCGTCAAATCTGAGCCATTCTTGAGGGTTTCAAACCTAACATTTGTTGTTATTACTAGGGTGCTTACATTGGACTCCAACAAATAATAAATTAGATGGGAAAACTGAAGTTTTTATAAATGCGTCAGGGAGCCATTGGAAGTCAGACCCCCAGATCCCCCAGTTTAAAATGGTTAGGAAGCAAAGGCCGAATTTTGGGTTCACTTCTGAAAAAAAAGCATTTTGCTCAATTAATCGTTCGCCCCCTGGCCTCACAATGGGGGTGAACGTGTAATGACTCTAAACAAGCCCCTGTTCTTCGGAATGACTTGGTTTGAGGCTATTCATGGTAGCAAATGATCATATTCTCAAATTCACGAACTATTGTTCTTTAGTGGTTTTCTTATTCGGATCGGGAAAATCCTTCCTCATGATTCTGGTATGTAAAATCCATCCGTCATCCATTTCAATGTACCTCTGGTTTAGGCTTACGATCAAGCCCATTTGGCTAGTGTTTTCAAGCTATTTAACATGACCCTGTAGCGAACGGCAGAAAGGCTTGGGATGATCAACGGCGAGTACGTATTTTTCATGCTGACGTTCAGTCGTTTCGGCGTCAGTCTGGACAACTGGGATGATACGTGGTGGAAGGTGACCGATGCAACTGCCGACCTTGTAAGTGCATACTGACGAACCAGTATACATTAAAAATTGAGTGATTAGTTGATTATCAAATTTGCTGTAACGACTTCCGGCTAATATCGTATTCGCAGCCCATACCTGTTCGCGGTTACGTCAGTCGGGCAACGATTGTCATTAGCTTCCGCAATCCCTACAGTGATGGCCTCGATAAACCCATTCGTGACTTACGCAGCAGAATAATTGCAACTGCCCGAAGCAATTACAACATGACATATCCCCGGAGCGAGGTAAGCATAACTCTCATCCGCAGGAAGAAACATCGTTTACACTAAGCAACGCAAGTCTGACCTTTGGGACAAACAGATATCTTTGCCGCGGCTTCACTTTTCAGTCGGACACTTGATTCACATATGCTTGAAATGTACTGCATTACATTGTAAGAAAACTTTTTCTATTTTTAGGTTCCAACTTTGGTATACGCTGCCTATGAGATGTACCAAGTTTACGGGATGGTAAGAATCACATAGACAAATCATAACGATATATACTGAACGTGTACAGAGGTTAGGGGTAGTTACCACATGCGATTTTGGCTTTTAATACGTTGACCAAAGGCGTGACGGGGTGCGGGAGGGGGGCATTGGGCAAGTGCTCCTATATAATTAGTTCAAGGGTTTGGTATGGGCACTTTTAATTTTGATTTGGGTAGTTTGGGGGTGGGGGCAAAACCGAACAAAACTATTGCCCCGCCCCGCAAATGCCAAATAGGAACCTTAGTTCAGCCTGCGCCTCTGCAGTCGGTCTGCATTGTTCAGTTGCTCCTGAACTTTGCTGTTTGGCGTTCTCTTTCTATTGTTGTCTGCTTCTTCTTTGGCTTTTCTCGTCTCTCGCTGATTCTTTCTCTTGTCCTAATTAGATGCATGCATGAGTACAGCAGCAGACAAATGCGGCAGCGTATTAGAAATGTATTAGAAACATGAAAAGCAAGAACTCAACGCACTGTCTCTATCCACCTGATGAGGAGTGGCTGAAGGGTCGGATTCACTTGGTGCAGTAATCTTACCTTGGGAAGGGCAATACATCTTAATGATATTAGCACGCTTTACATAGCGTTGTCAATGCATGGGCGTAGCGCTAACCACTGATAAAGCGAGTGGGCCATGGCATTAGAACTGTGCTGATGCGTGGACCGGGGCGCCGCACGCACTCAAACTCGTAAGACTCA
>LRSR01006857.1:0-12827 GCA_001579985.1 Hypsibius dujardini
ATGGATGTTGTTGCACAGTATACGGCAGTGGACTCGTTTGACCGTTATCTCTAATTCGTGCATCTGTCTGACAACGTGCATGTGCACTGTGGACGTGATGTCAGCTGTTTCGTCCTAGACTCTACTGACAGGAAATATCGCCGTGTGTGAAGACTGCGCGGTGCCTTATGCTCGCAATCTCAAGGGACAGCTAAGCCCCGCCCCCTTCGGTATGGCCCTGCACTCGATTGAACGTTCAATCGGATTCACTCTTCTCTGATTGGCTGATTTCGTACAGCTAACTCGTTGTGCTCGATTGATTGATTGTACAGTCGTGCTCTGTCCCTAAAGTGGGAATTTGATGAACGGAATTGAAGAGGCACGGCCCGGGTTGGTTAAAATTTACGGGTAGGGCAGAAAAGCGTCCCTTGGGATTGCGAGCATCCGGTACATCTTTTCCCGGGGTAGTTTAAGCCGACTCACTCCGGTACATGTCGGCCCACATCGGCTGCACTTTTCTCGGTGGAAACCAAAACAAAACTTTGATTTCTTTACTTCAGCGTATTTTCATCCAAAAAGTAGGTGAAACTCTCTCACCGCCGTAAGATCCGAGAGCAATCCCCTCTTCGCATGATATTCCCATTGTGTGGTAGCTCAATTGAAGGTTCAGTTGTGATGAATATGCCGGGCAAAGTTGCACTGCTACAGCGCGGCTCTCGCACCGTCGCACTTTCTAAAAGGCACGTCCAAAGCCGCAACTTATCCTTTCGATATGTCTTCAGAGATATCCGAATCCATTCTCAAACGACCGTTCCGTTTCAGGCATGCCACCACGGTTGCAAGCGGAACACCGAAGACGGCCATTCTGATGCTGAATTTGGGAGGACCGGAGAAGACTGCCGATGTGCATGGGTTCCTGCATCGCCTCTTTTCCGACAAGGATCTCATTCCGTTGCCCGCACAAAAGTGCGCATTTTTACGTCCAATTTCCCCTTCCCTTTGCGCATTTATTTGCACGTTCTGCTAGACCAGTTTTGATGTCTTACTTTATGGAACATTCATCGCTGATTTTCGTTTGAATTTCCGACAGATTTCTTGCTCCGTTGATCGCCAAGAGGAGGACACCCAAGATCCAGGCGCAGTACGACGCGATCGGCGGCGGTTCGCCCATCAAGAAATGGACCGAACTGCAAGGGGATGCCATGGTCAGGCAGCTCCAGCAACTGCTGCCGCAGAATGGTATGTGACTGACACGGACACCAAGTTCGAGGTGATCGACAAGCTTGAACAATATTACCGTTGTTGGTTTGTTTTTTTTTATTGCTTTTCTTTTCTTGCCTAATGTACCCTTCTCTGCAAAAGATAAAGCATCATATATTTCTCAGAATAAGTTTGCTTTAGGCCCTTATCAGTATTATCTCGGATTCCGGTACGCCCATCCCCTAACGGAAGACGCACTCCATCAAATGGAGGCCGATGGAATCACACGAGCCGTTGCCTTCACGCAATATCCACAATACTCCTGCTCGACCACCGGCAGCAGCTTGAACGCAATCTACCGGCACTACATCGCCAATCCCAACTCCAAAATTGAATGGTCTGTGATTGACCGCTGGCCCGAACACACCGGACTGGTTGACGTCTTCACAAAACACATTGAGGAGGAGCTGTTGCAGTTCCCGGAAGAGGATCGGGACGACGTGGTCATCCTCTTCTCCGCTCATTCACTACCCCTTCAGGTACCAGGATTTCATAATCTTTGAAAGGCTCTCTCCACCGAAATTCAATTTGAAATCGATCGGCATTAGCCGATTGTTTTTTACCATCGGTGGGCGGGGTCTTAACCAGTTCCTGTAAGTGCACTAGTCTATTTTCAGTCCGTTTCACTATTGAGTATTAGCTCCGCCCCCTGACTGTTCAACTGTTGCCAATCGGTGCCAGATTGAATTGTCAAAATGGGTTTGATAAAATTATTTCTAAAACATGGAATTTTCACTGTAAAAAAAACACAGGAAACGTAATCTTCCAGTGTTTTCCTAACTTCAAAATTGTGCCAAAAAGAAGTTCTTAGGACCACACCAACAATATATCTATCGAAAATACAGTATTAATGAACAAATATACAGCGAATAGATTTTGGATGCGGAGGTTGGGAATCATCCCTGGGAACAGGGAAGATTCTTACATCTGCGCGGTATCATGTCACGTGTCTGAGTCACGGCAAATTGTCCAAGTCGTTTGATGAACGCTTTTAACTCGGACAGGTTGTGGATCGCGGAGACCCTTATCCGACGGAAGTCGCCGCAACTGTTTCTCGCGTGATGGAGAAGCTCGGGCACACCCACCCTTATCGTCTCTGCTGGCAGTCCAAGGTACGTGTATTGATATGAGATGAAATTTGTATTTCGGCTCACCCTCCATTTGGTCCCTAAATCGGCTCACTCATGGGTTTCTCTTTGATGGCAGGTGCTTGATTGTTTGATTTGCTGTACTATATCCTTGTATACTATAGCATATTTAAAAATCAAACAATCAAGCACCGACCATCAAGAAGAAACCCATGAGTGAGCCTATTTACGGATCAAGTGGAGGGTGAGCCGAAATACAGACTTCTTCTCGTACTGTATTTATTCTGGCGTAATCGAACCTTCTATATAGATTGTACGTGTGCGGGTACTTCGAGTTAGGGATAATGCCAAAACTAAATATAAATTAAGATAAATTGAACATTATCATTGAACCACCATAATATTTCATAAGTCAACAATAACAACTGTAATCATGAAAAAACCAAATAAACTACGAATTAGGCGAATAACTGATAACTAACAAGGGATCAATTACCAGCGCCAGTCTCAGATGGCGGCCAAACTATTTTCCTAAAAACCTGTTACCCTAAAATGAATTAAAAAATATTACTTGCCGGGGATATGATCTTGTTCAACTGGGAAAAATTTATGAAGTTAGACAATCCCGGGAAGATTCCAGTAGCAGAAATAAACATCTATTTCTAACAAAAAATTCTTTCACTTTTTTGAACCGAACTGATTCAGAATTCAATTATCAATTAATCGTCGTCAGCCGAAATTTTTTTAATACGAGGGGAGGAGTTACGGCTGTTATTCAGCGCTACCTATAGCTCCGCCCTCTCATTTCCAATCATTTTTTGTTTATGCCAATCGATTCCAGATTAAATTCCGAGTCCGTGAATGTCAAAAAATTGTGACAAGGATAAGAATTTGAGACATTGTGTTTATTACTCGGACAAGTATATTCCAGTAATATAACATCTTAATTTAATTCAAAATGAACATGGCCTTGTTGTCGGCAAGTAATATTTTTAAAAATCGTGTTAAGGGAATAAGTTCTCAAGAAAAAAGTTTGGCCGCCATCTGAGACTGATAGTGGTAGTTGATGCCTTGTAAGCTGTAACTCAACTACACTAATAACTAAACGTTAACGGCACGCTTCTTATCTGTGTTCATGGTACTTTGACCAGAGGCCAAACATCCCTACGCCGCGACTTGGAATCTGAGCCGGAAAAGTTGTTTTTCTTCCTTCTTCTCTACATTTGCAGGTTGGACCGATGCCCTGGCTGGCGCCCCAGACGGACACTGTCATCAGGGGATTGGCAGAACGCGGCCGAAAGAACGTTCTCCTGGTGCCGATCGCTTTCACCAGCGACCACATTGAAACGTTGTTCGAGCTGGACATTGAATACGCCCACGAGTTGGGTCGGTCGGTTGGCATGAAACAGGTCCGAAGGGCAAAGTCTCTCAATGACAGCCCGTTCTTTACTAAGGTACGAGAGACGCTAAGGCGGGAACGTTACGAGACTGCTCGAAGAGATTTCGCAAAATTGTTGTCTAAATGGCGATAAATACGAGAGAGCAAAAAGTAGTCTACCGGAGACGCACAGTTGAAAGTCCTCTTCTCGATTACGATCCGTTGTGTCGGTTTTCAGTGCACGCACACATTTCGTGACTCTTTTGCCTCAACGGAGGTCGCTTCGGTTCCCAATCGGAGGTCGCTTCGGTTCCCGACCGGAATAGCACAAGTTTTAAGTTAACGGAAAATAAAAAGAGTTAAATGATTATTTGAAACGTTTTTATCACGATGGAATTAATAAGCGGGATAGTTAACTAAATTTTTTTTACCGAATTTCAGTGAGAGTTCTATCATGTTTTTCATTAATTCATTCCTGAACAAACTAAACTAAAAACCGGAGAAAAACGCTTCAAATTCGGTTAATAATATTAGTTGATTATTTTGATTAATTCCAGCGAGATAAAAGTGGGTTTTTTCGAATGATTATTCAGATGGAACTAAAACAATGTTTTCACTAAAGTTTTAATTTACTTTTATCATCGTCTTTTTTTTCGATCTTTATCCGAAATCCGTTCCGCATTGGGAAAGCAAGAAGCAAACAGAAATTTAAGCTGAAAATACTAAAAACAGTTTTGGAGTTTTTCATTTTAATTTTATTTCAGGCTTTGGCGGAGATTGTGGCGGACCATCTGCAGTCGGACCGCAAAGCGACGACGCAACTGCAACTGCGCTGTCCACTCTGCGTCAATCCCGTGTGCGGCAAGATGCGCGATTTCTTCCTCCAAACAAAAGAAGAGAAAAATGGTTAATTTATTATCAAGGCTTTTCAGGATTTCTTCGTTCTTTTTCCTTAATACCATGACACCATAATATTTACCGTGATAAAAGGGCACCAGGGCGATCATTCCCTTCACTCTATAGATTTTTCGAAAAAGACACGTAACGCATTATTAATTTATGGTAATGTGTAAAACACCTTATTGTCACACACATTTATGGTAATGTGTAAAATATTGTCACACACTGTCACACACCGAATTATGGAACATTTCTTTGGAAGGAAAGAAATGTTGGTGTTATTTGGAAATCGTATAAGCTTCCTTATTTTATAACAGACACGATGTCTCTCGTAATCATCTGCAATAATCGGAGCCGAACTCGACCGTGCGATTATGATGAACTACATTCGAAAGTAAATGTATACAAGTAGCAAGCAGTTAATTAGTCATCCGGCTGAAATACTCTGTAAAGGGCCGGGGGATATACAGTATCGACTTAGAGCAATATTGATACGACGCAACACTACTGTCTTGATTGGAACCATACTCCGTTCCGCTTTAGACATGGTGTAAAATTCTGTGTCTTTGTGACTGAGTGTGTCTGTGACTGTGTCTGTGTCTGTGTCTGTGTCTGTGTCTGTGTCTGTGTCTGTGTCTGTGTCTGTGTCTGTAGTCTGTGTCTGTGTCTGTGTCACGAACATGTAATTACTACTTAGATCACTCCAACTGCTCATCGTTGCGGAACGGCCGCGTTGAGAATTCCGCCACAGCGGATCCGCTGTGCTGTGCATTCCTTCAGACTGTGCGGTTCAAAGTCCAACATCACCATCACGACTAATCCGAATTTCACGCAGTGCACCGTGTGCGAAGAGTTGAGAGAAGTCAAGAGGTCACATTCCAAAGGTCCAGTTGTCTTGTTTTCACGGCGTTATCACATTGTGCGATCTCTCCTACACACTCAAATCCACGACAACGCCGCGGGAGAATGAGTATTTTCACCGTTTCTCCCCACTTGAAACGTAAGCTCTCATTTCCTCTCAATTGCCCGATCATTCTCTTGACTGATTGATTGATTGGCTGATCCACTGCGATGTTTTCTTTTCCCCTCATTAACTCACACTTTCCTTCACTTGATTGATTGATTGGCTGGGGTCTTTTTCTTCCTTTTCTACCATTTCTCGCATGCCTCTTCTCCTCCTCTCACAGGCTGCTACTCTAAAATGGTGATCGCCGCGCTGGAGCCCTTCTTCTCCGTGTCCAGTCGGGAGGTGAAGAAATCCCTGACATTGTTCAGTAGTGAGAGGATACAGGCTTGCTTTGGCTGGGCAAAAAATGGCTCCTCTGTCGGATATGGCGCCTGGTTGAAATACGTCAAGCCCAACGGGCGGACTGTGACTTTCAGTATGCTTCTGGGACTTATTCCGTTGAGTGTTCAAGCGACGGGTCCGAAGCCAGACTTGACGGCAAGGAGGAAAACGACAAGTAAGAAGATGGATAAGAAATTTGATGGTTCGCATTAGGCGTTCACATTTTGCACTGTACATGTCATTGCAGTGGTTGATTGATTGATTTTAGCGGGGAAGTTGCGTTCACCTTTTGCACTGTACATCTTATTGCAGTGGTTGATTGATTGATTCAAGCGGTGAAGTTGCGTTCGGCGTTGTGCTTTTCTCTTTTCCCTTTTCAGTCAATGCTTGTTTCATTGAACAACGCGGGGGGAAATCTTACAATTTTTAATTCTGATTAAATATCGAAAAACGGCTTCTTTATTTGCTTGCAAAATTTCTTTATAATTTAATTTAATTCGATTGTGTTAATTTTAATAGTTACGTGGAAGTTGTAAATGTAAAACGGCGAAGCGTATTTTAAATATTGACATGCCTGTTTATGATTTTTTCTTTGTAATTAAATTAAAAATTATTTTATCACATTCTTTCGATATTTTAAAATTTGCGTTTATTTTCAATATATTTAGATTATTTTTATTCGAATATGTTGAAATTAATTGATAAGGGCAAGTTGCATTCAGCGCGTTTATCTTATTTGATTGGTTGATTCGATTCGGTTCGATTCGGTTCCTTATTTGATTGGTTGATTGAGTGATTTGGTTTGGTTCGATTCGGTTCCTTATTTGTGTTGGTTGATTGAGTGATTCGATTCGCTTCGCTTCGGCTCGGTATTTGATTGGTTGATAGAGTGATTCGGTTCGATTCGGTTCGGTTCCTTATTTGTGCCTGTTGTTTTCTTTTTCTCCAGATTTGACGGAAATAAAAAACAGACGAAGCAATTTTCACTTGCTCCTGACTCAGCCCTGGATACTCCTGTTCCTCTGCTTCAGATGCGTGAAATTGGCGCTGCTGTTTCTTCCGATCTTCTTCCTGTACCCGGTGATGTACCATCAAGAACTCCTGAAACTGATGTGGTTGAAGCTGCTTCTGAAAGCATTTGAGCTCTCTGGGCCTACTTTTATGAAATTCGGCCAGTGGATGAGCACGAGGAGGGATATTTTCTCAACGGAGTTATGTGAGACTTTTGCCACATTGCACCGGAAGGTGCGGCCACACGCTTTCAGGTAAAGGAGACAGGCAGACAGACAGACAGACAGACAGACAGACAGACAGACAAGTTGTAGGTTCTATAGAAAATTGATCACAATTCTTGATTGGTTATTTGTTGCTAACCGTTTCAGACATACGGCCCACGAACTGGACCGTGCCTTTGGCAAAGATTGGAGAAACCAAATTATTTTCGACTCACCCGATCCGGAGCCGATTGGCTCGGGTTGCGTCGGTCAAGTGTACAAAGTGAAGGTCCTGGAGAGTGCGCTTGTCAAGGAGGAAACTGATCAACCCGTGGACGCGGACACCTTAGGACCCTTTGACATCACTCCCCTCAGGTAAGCTTCAGTTGTCTCGAATTGACGAACAGGAAGTCAGACAGATCTGCAAGTGGGGCAAATAATGAGGCAACCCGGCAGGCAGGCAGAGAGATAGGCAGGCATGCGGGCAGTGAGGGAGGCAGATTGATAGAGGGATTGTAATTAATCCTAATTAAGTTATGTTCTCTTTCTCTTGATAGTCATTGTTGGCAATGTATTTATATTTCCATCTACCATTTATATTAAGTATTGTCATACATTACTCATTTATCTCCCCATCTACTAATTCCATTCAATTTATTTACGTCTGCTTGCGCTGAATTAA
This sequence comes from Hypsibius dujardini, assembly GCA_001579985.1. Classification (NCBI taxonomy): domain Eukaryota; kingdom Metazoa; phylum Tardigrada; class Eutardigrada; order Parachela; family Hypsibiidae; genus Hypsibius; species Hypsibius dujardini. The sequence continues at coordinate 7,790 of LRSR01006857.1, forward strand.
TTTAGTTTGTAATTTTAAATCTTATTCTCTGCCTTGTCATACATTTTTTTGTCAATATATTTCTACCTCCATCTATCTACATGTATTTAGAAGTGTGTGTTATACTTGTATTCCCTGACAGGTCTCCAGCGGCCGGAATTCCCCAGCACTTACAGGCGCCCAACAACAAGCCACCACCCTCGAAGCTTGCCTACGTCGAGGCCGCTCTGAAGGTTCTCCACCCCGGCGTCGCCGGCCAGGTCAGTCGCGATCTAATCATCATGGAAGTGGGCGCCGCCGCGCTGGAGGTCATCTTCCGCGATCTCCGCTGGCTGAGGCTGCGCGACAGCGTCCTCGAGTTCTCGCTGCTGATGAACCGTCAGCTGGACCTGCGAGTTGAGGCGCAGAATCTGACCCGTTTCCGCAGGAACTTCCGCAACTTCCCGTCGGTGCGGTTTCCCACACCGTATCAGCCGTTTGTCAGGCAGCGGGTCATGCTGGAGAGCTGGGAGGAGGGCATCCCGGTCGGCAGTCTCACACGTGACGACGTCCCGGCCGATTTGAAGCGAGAACTCGCCGCGGTCGGAGTGGATGCCCTCTTGAAGATGATCTTTATCGACAACTTCTGTCACGCTGATATGCATCCGGGCAATCTCTTCGTCAAGGTTACGGGTAAGAACAAGTACCTTCGTCTTTCTCGCTAGTAAACAACTTTCATTGTCTTCATTTTGGCTGCTGGCTGTGCCAAAAATTCTCCTGCCTGATTTTATAGGACTTGTCTGTCTGTCTGTCTGTCTGTCTGTCTGATTGTCTGTCTGTCTGATTGTCTGTCTGTCTGTCTGTCTGGATGTCTGCCTGCCTGGATGTCTGGTGTTTGTCGGTATGTCTGTCTGGATGTTTGTCGGTATGTCTGTCTGTCTGTCTGTCTGTGTCTGTTTGTGTCTGTCTGTCTGACATATTATTACAACTGATTTTCAATCTTTTGGAAGACGTATTCGGCTTGGCTAAATTCGCCATTCTCTTTTCAGGCAAAGATTTTCCCAACATTCGGCCGGACAAAATGATCTACGAAGACATTGGCGATGTCGTCATCGTCGGCCTTCAGAAACAGGCCGCTCCGTTCCAGTTAGTGATTGTTGACGCGGGCTTGACTGCGTCCCTCAGTCAGTACGATTTCGACAGTTTCCGCGGCGTCTTCGCCGCGGTCGTCAAAGGCGACGGCAACCTAGTGGCGGAGCAGTTCCTCCACCATGCCGCCGCCAACGCCTGCTCCGACCGCGCCGGGTTCCGTCGTGAGCTTTCCAAGCTGGTGCACGTCGCGCGGAGCAAGGAGCTCTCGCTGAATCAGATCGACGTGGGCGAGCTCCTCTCCGACGTCTTCGCCATCCTGGTCAAGTACCAGGTCAAGCTGGAGAGCAACTTCATCTCCATCATGCTGGGCATTATGGTGCTGGAGGGGCTCGGCCGGTCGCTCGACCCCAATTTGGATATCCTCGAGAAGGCCCGTCCATTGCTTGTGAGGAAGTTGATTTTTTAAGGCATGCTTTTTCCATATTTTTGTTGCTGTAAAAACGCGCATTTGGATTAAGTCAGTATTCACTCTCAGTTTGGTGTATAATATTTTTTTGCCTCTCTTTCTCTTCATCTTCGAGGTCTGTTAATAATGGCAGTTATCGAATACGAATACGGATAACTCACTTCAGCCTGTACTGCAATCGGAACTGTGAGAATGACACATGTCAGATCACAAAGGTACTCGGTGTAGTGCAATCTACACATTCATAATGGGAAAGAGTGACGCAACATCAGAAACAACAATCCACCAGACAGCGACAGGGTAGACGGAGTATGAGTAGTAACTTACTGGCAGAAATGCATCCCGGTCTGACGCTTACAAGCGCAGCGGACATCGGCATAGTTTCCGTTCTGACGATGCTGCTCCATCACAATGCACTCGACACCCGGTGCGGTCACCTTTGGTTCGAGCTTGAACTTGATTTCAGAGAGCGTCAACAACTGCTCCGATCTCACGGGTGTAGTGCAGGCAGTTTCGGGGATGGTGACAGTGAAGTCCCATGTTGGTGCAGCTGGGTTAGTCCTTGCATTTCTAAGGCCAAATTGAAGAGGTCAGTGAATTTGACACCTTGACTAACGAGTGAAATTGTGCTGGGTGGTTGTACACGACTGCGTTAAGGATTGCTTATCTAAATGCATTTATCTGTCTGTCTGTCTGTTTGTCTGTCTGTCTGTCTGTCGGTGCTACTACTAACTGTATAGTCCTTGTCAACGACAGAAACGAACCAATAACGACTGTAGCCGAATAAATCGATCAACTGACACGGCATACGGTAACATTAACAGCGCCATCTATGTACCACCACGTAGTACATTTTTATTTTTAGAAAATTGTTTCCATACGTTTTTATTTTTTTTCTCGATGGAAATGGCATCACATGATATGGACGCACACTACAAAATTAACAAATGTGCAAGATTTCACCTTCGACAGTGGTGGAATTCCCTTGTGAGTGAATCAACGACTGCCGTAAAAAATATAAAAACATATGGCACACTATAAATTGCTGTTTCACAATAAGAACGAGGCGTTCAGCTAGATGTAAACGGATTGCTTTTTTATGTTTTTTAAAAAACTATTCTGTTCTCTTTTAAACAAATCGCAGACTGAACGCCACAACAAAACTGTTCAAGCAGCTGGAACAGCAGCCGGGAATTACTCCATCCATGGACTCATGGAAGAACATACGGGGTGATCGAGGGTTGTTCCTGAATCAGCCAGGCGGTCTGGCCGATTCAAGAACAAACCTCGATCACCGATGCAAACTTTTTGCGAGAGCCAGTAGGAGGAGCTACGCCTCGGAGCGAAATACCGTGCCGAAAAGGTGAAAGAGAAAGCCGTGACAACAATCGTAAAAAAGATCTCAGTCCACGGTCAGTATTGAAGAGGGATCACATCAAAAAGGCAACAAAAAGAGCGCTACTGCCGCGAGGGACAAGGAATGCAAAAAAATCAACCATAAATATGGCTGACTGATCGATGAAAAATCACAGCTGTCCATTAGTCGGAATTGTATTGTAACGTTTCAGGTCAAATGACTTTGTCCAGAGGAACGGTTTTCCTGATCAATTCAATCAACTGTACGCGGTAGTTTGAGGAAGCAGCCGGACGTGCAAGTCGATGCTTGACAATCTCCTGCTCCAGCTCCTGGTCAGTGTACACCATCAACGGATCGATGTTGTTGTTGAAAATCAGCTCGCACAAGTACTCGGTGTAGTGCAAGCTAGAAGGAAAAGAAATTTGTATTACAAACAAATTTGAAAATGAAAATAGAGATAAACATCAGTCAAGTTGTGAAAATAGCAAAAAAATCTAACAGGTTAAAAATGTCAAATAAAAAGATCAATAATTTAAAACTAATTAAGAAATTCCAGGTACTGATTTTTAATTCACTGAAATTACAGGTCGTGTAAACAATCAATTAAGAATACAGAACCTGTCTGCGCTAAGCAAGTCGAAACATGACGGACCGGGGGGACTCACTGGCAGAAATGCACCCCACGATGTCGCTGGCGGGCACAGAGAGCGTCCTTTAAGTCACCGCCGTTTTGCTGCTGCTCCATCACAACGCAGGACCTTCCGGGTGCCAGGGCATCAAGCTTGAATCTGATGCCGGACAAGGTCAGCAGCTCCTCCAGCCGCGCCAACTCTATGTCGCGTGTGTAGTGCGGGCAATTGCGCGGATGGTGGCCGTGTAGTCCCATGTTGGCGCAGTTCGGAGACTGCTTGCACCTCTACAGAAAAACGAAAAACTCCAGAATAACAATAACTGTAAAATTTCAGTTGCCTGTCTGATAATTGGTTTAACTGTCTGCCCCTATGCCTTCCTGTCTGCATGTCTGTCTGCATGCCTGTCTGCATGCCTGTCTGTCTGTCTGTCTGTCTGCCTGTCTGCTTGCCTGCTTGCTTGCCTGCTTGCCTGTCCGTCTGTCTGTCTGCCTGTCTGTCTGTCTGTCTGTCTGTCTGTCTGTCTGTCTGTTCCTCTGTCCGTTCATTCTGCCATACCGCGCCTGAACTGAAGTCGCGACGACAACCTCCACAAAAGTCAGCCCGGCACTGCAGACACCGAAAGTGCAGACACCCTCCCTTGGCCAGCTCAAACTGAAAGTTGCACTTGGGGCAGCGAATCCCGCACCGCTTCAGGTGCTTCTCCACCTCCGCTTCAATGGCCAGTTGTGCGTTCAGCGCTCGCTCCTCCACCACCTCTTCGCACGTTCTTCCCTTGTGATCGGGATCCCATTTGACGTTGCAGTCCTTGCAGGCGATGACGTGGCAGTCGGGACACTCTTGATACGGCTGATGGGTCTCCGCGGTCAGGTAACCCGACGGACAATGGCCGCACCTGGAGATTGAAAGACGGAAGAGTTTTCTGCTCAGGCTTTTTTTAGTTTAGTTGTTTCCAAACAAACCGCACCATTTGAAGTCGGGATCCATGGAGAGAGTAAGGTTGAGGAGCTTCCGATCGTAGAGCTCAAAGTCCTTGGCGTTGAGAATCGTCCGAAGAAGTTGGTCCAGGTGGCCGAGGTAGTCCCCGACGTCGTACCCAGGCACGGCCACGTTGAAATCCGGCTTCTTACAGCTGTGACAGGTGATGATGGACATGGCCTTCTCCTGAATCTCATTGGCGAAGTAGCGGCGCGTACAGCCGATGCAGGCGGTGTGCTCGCACGCCAGCATGGGGATGATGTCGGTGATGGGGAAGCTTTCCAGGCATAGCCGGCACTCAAATTTAGAGATCCGTTTGACCGGGACCTTTGGAGTCGTCTGCTCAGAAGGGGTTCTGGTTACTTTCTTCGCGTGTGGCTGAGCGATGTGCGTCCCCATAATGGCTTGTGGTTGAGCGCTGAGCAAAGCATGCGATATCGCCTGTAACAGTAGATTATTACTACAGAGACAGAAAACAGATCTAGAGACAGACACACATATAGGCAAAGAGGGATGCAGATAGGCAGACATACAGGCAGGCAGGCAGACAGACAGACA
>LRSR01006859.1:0-12204 GCA_001579985.1 Hypsibius dujardini
GGGCACGGACTGTACTAGCTGCGGGGAGGTATCTCTTGTCGCCAACCGTATCTGCAGCCAGGTTTCGAGAACGGCTGCAACAAGGCACGCGAGGAACGCCCCGATCACGATCAGCTGGTAGACATGATAGAAGACCAATTAGCATCCCTCGCAATCGTGGAGGGTGTGTCTCTGGTAGCAAACGGCTCCGATGATCTTGGACAAGCCGGAGAGCGTGAGCCAGCCGATGACCACCACCCAGGCCGCCGCTGAGGCGTGTCACCATTACGGCGGCTTACAAAAATCTACTAGTATTAAGCTACGCGCCAGGTATGCTGGATGGGAATTTTAATGAAAAACAGGAAGAAAAAAGGGTAGTCGTGAAGAAGAAAGACTAAAAGTTGCGCATGTACACGTGAGAAAGCTTGGCCTTAAGTACGACGGGGAGCGGAGCTCGTCAAAGAACAGAACGGAACGTGCGTTCCCATGGTTAAAGCCCGGAACAAAAGGGACCGAAAAACAGTGACTAAACATATGATCACACCAGTGATCTCATACTAGTATTAGCAATGAGAGCAGATTAGGTGAAACGGCAGCAATGAGAACGTGCCCGCGACAGGGGGGAAGTGGTCTGCAACCAGGACAACATTAACATCAACTTGGTGACATCGGAAAACTTCCGTGTGGAAGGGAACAGAAAAGTTGGCGGAAGTAGCTGATGAACCGATTGAAGATTCACTAGACGATCAATGGTCAGAGGGATACTCCAGCTAACGAGTGAAAGATGTGACAAACGGTTAGACAGAAGAAGGTACCGAGTACGACTCTAAGCGTAGTTTGTGGGATACATTTATTCGATAAACGTCTGTCGAAAAAAAAACGTTTTTGGGTACACCTAAAACAAAGAATGGTGAACCGTACTGGGCAAACGGTTAGGGACGCGACAAGAGTAGAATGACGGTTTAACGGAAAACTAACGGTTAGTTCAAACAAAAGGTCAGTGCTTATGGTTGATGGATGAACCACGCCTACCCACTAAGTTGTTGCTTAACTGATCAAGAGGGTGGATGGTCGCTCCGAAAGGTTCACTATTTAACCGGAAGACTACGGTCTGTCTGGAAGGTCGACGGTATACCCGGAAAACCGATGGTCAGTCCAGAAACTTGAGGGGTACTGTGGAGGGTTGACGATGTTACCCGGAGACCGACTGTCAGTTGGAAAGTTTACCGACCACTCTGGAAGGTTGACGATCCACCCTGAAGGCTGACGGTCAGTCTTCATGTTGAACCGGCAACATTCCAGAGTCATCAGTACCCTTCATCAGAAATTGTATCGTACCGGGTAAAAGGAGGTCTGGTCTATTGCTTTTCACTGCGTAAGGACGATAGGTGTGCTGTCTGCCACAACGGCCACGGGAGCGACGGGAGGCTGCTGTGTGTAGTATTCCCGGACCGACAGCGAAGATATTCTTTGGGCCATCAGTGCTCGCTGGACTTGCACTTGGGCTCTATTTTGATATGACAGATACAGTACATCCTGCTGTGCGTTCTGATCAAAACCCAGTAAAACCAATAGGGATGAATGCCCCATGTAGAAATTAATTCTTATTTTTACAATTTTTGACGTGCTATACTTACACTAGGAAATGCAGTCTAGAATATCGATCGATGACTTGAGCTAGAGAGAGGATGAACTCGTGGATAAAAATCGATCACGGATTCAAGTCCATCTGATTGAGAAGGGGGAGAAATGCAGAGCGTGAGGGAGAGCGGTCGCACTCACGGGGTCCCGTCTACATGAGCAGGGGATGCTATCAATTGCCGGAAAGAAGTTTTTGAGCGGAGCCCGGTTTTCGAGTGGAAAACTTGGCGGCGGAGTTTCAACTGGGACAAGGCTCAAAACGGTAGAACATTAACCCGAGACAGCTGCCGGACGGATGGACGGACGGACGGTTGAACGATTGGACAGCAAAAAACGGGCTGTCAAACGTTCCTGTCTCTCCGTCTGCTAGAGAAGCAGCTTCGAGCGGAATTTGAAAACAAAATGTCAGATTGGAATAAATATATGAATGGATCGAGAGAAAGACACGCGTTTCAGTGGTAAATCTTTAGCAATTTGTTTAGTGTTTTATCCGCCCGAAGTTGGTTACAAGACTGGCATAAGGCGAATGGCATGGCCTTTCTCAATCGCGGATCAAGCTAGGGCTAGAAAAGGTCGCTCGTCGCGGAGTGGACACCGGACCGAAGTATTACACCTGGTACACCATGACCAGGAGCGAAAAAACGGACTTGTATTGTTTGATCCATACAAGTTGTGCATATACACTGTATAGTTCGGATTGAAGAGAAGCAAATGGACCTTAAGTTAAGCTGTCTATGAAATTTTAAACGGAGCGTTGAAACTTACATCCCGTTACATTTGTGCAATGATAGTAGAAAAGAGATTGGAATTGTTGATGTTCTGTCCTTCTTTTTCTTCCTCCCATCTGTGGATCATTTGTAATGGCAATATGAAACGGCTTTTTCGTTTGGTTGAGGTTCAGTCAACATCTACAGCTAGAAGTGAACAATTTTATGCAATCCTTTCAGTATAACATTCATTAGTATTATTGTCTTAATAAAGACGATCAGAGTCAACGTGGACCTTGCCGCCGATTTCGCACTGGTAAAATAAATACACTCGATGTTGTTTCATCAATAAATCACAATCCCAAGTGGAGGAATGTCAATTACGGCATCCTTCTTTCCCATCGCTCATTCGTCATCTCAGGAGTCACTCCCAATGGAGGAACGCGCACTAGAGGGCGTGCCACACGCGGAAATGCATGCGATGTGGGGATGGTGTGATAATTGAGCTTTTTTCAAAGTTGACACAGAATATAGTTAACGAGGCATAATTGGATCATCTAGATTCCGCTCCCCCGAAGAGGGCGAAAACGAGGAGCGTTTTTGATTACGACCGCGTGTCTCAGTTGAAAAAGTGCGTTTGCAAAGGGCTCTCTACATCACGAATTGAAAGACCATTCATCATTCGTGCCCCTGGTCAAACTTCGCTATACGAGTACACTTGTCCCTCCATCCACAAAACAACACCGCAAAATAAATCCCCATGACAGAGCAGCCGTCAAAAGTGTCTGTTTGGTATATTTGACGTTTGATGATATGGTGGCGGTGGTTTGTGGTGGAACAAGTAGCGACTAATGGTTCTAACGATCCTTCAAACGAAAGCTTATAGCCTCTGTGCACATGTACTCCTGCTGCTCCTTCTGCCAACGTCGGCAATTAAAAAGCTACTGTTCCTCGGCTCGCGAGGAGCCTTTTTGTGATGATGAGAGAGCTATACCGAGGAGGATGTGAGTATAGTCGGGTATTAGCGCGTTGGAGAGGGGTGTAACAGTTTCAAAGTAGCCATTTGGGTTGTGGTAACAAGCTGACGGTTGTCGTTTGATGATGGCCCTTAGCGGGGCCCCCGTCCGTCTCCCACATCTGGCGGAGAGTGGGACTGGCAATGTTGAGAGCTCCTCCAATTCTTCCGCAATCAAAAAAAGGGGAAGAAATGCCTCGCTCATCTGGCCACTATTAGCACTGGCCCATCTCTGGTTGCGGGCATGGCTAAAGTAAGACAGCACATCGAAGGCTTGTTGAGGGTCAATCGTTACGCTAGACCATATGAACAGGTGGTTTTTATCGGAAAACTCCGAGACAATTGCGCAGAAAAATTGGGTTAAATTTGGCACATGAAATTCGTCAGTTTTGAGGGAGGACTGGAACAGCGAAAATATGACGTGTCAATGTTACTGATGATGTGAACGCTAATAATTGCGATTTGAGAACCCGGCGCTTTTGTTTTCGTCCGAAATTCATGACAGGTCGCCGAACGTGTTGCCGTGGAATATAGGCTGGCAACTCCATTCACTATTTTCCATCAAATTATGATCATTTTCAAACTGTTGCATTTTTTATTTCTTTTCAAAAGTCACATGACGTCACCAGCTCCTCTCTTCTCTCATTTGAACATTCTTTTGGAAATATTTTACTAGACGAATTTCGTCAGATTTACTGCATTTCGAACACTTTCGATAGGTATGCGGATCCTTTACACCCAAAAAGCAGCGTTTCTGTCTACCTTGTCTAGTCACAAAGCAAAAGTGAAAAAACACGGCGACCCAAGTCTATCAAAAATGACAAATATTTGCGAAGGTTTTTAGAAATTTCTATCTCGCTACACGAAGTAAACTATAACGCTGAGTTTCGGATGTAAAAAATGTGATTATCTATCCAAAAAGTTCGAAATTTAGTAAATCAGACGAAATTCGTTTAATAAAGTTTTAGAAGAATGCCCAAGTGGAATAAGGAGACCTGATGACGTTACGTTACGTATTTAAAAAAATGTAAAAAAGGAAGAGTTTGCGAACTCAAATTACTTGTGTGGAAAAAAATATTTGAAATTTAAAAAAAATCCTTGCTAACACCTTAAGCACACCGGCTTGAAATTCCAACACAAACCAGGCCAACCATAATTGTGAGTGAAGTACAGTATGTTGGTTGACCTTGCAAAAGGAGGGTGTAAAAATATAAGAACAAAACTTTACGCTAGAGTAATCAACCTATCAGTCGTTGAATCGTATGGTAAATCCGTTAGGGAAATCTGGAAGCTTTCGATTTTGTTCCTGCCGATACCAGACCTCGAGGGCCGCTGAAATATTTTTTTAAAATCTTCAAATTAAGTCCATTATTTGCGAAAAAATTCAGGCAAATCGGGGTGTGATATCCCGTTCCGACCCCTCGTAAGTAGTATTTACAGGTACTTACATATACGGTACTACCTACCAAATTGAACAAGCCACAATACTGCAAAATCAGGTGGACAGGCAGTCAAATACATATTAATAGACATTTCGTTATAGGAAAAAGGCTTGATTTTTGAAAGAAATTTTCGTGGACGGCAAGACGGTAAAGGCATCGAGCAGTACTTGTATCATCCAATTCTCATAACGCAATCACGCTGCAACAGGATCTCCAGGCCATGGAAAGAGCCGTACCTCGCCGCCTGCTGTGACAATCAGAAATTTCCCGCTGCTTTCACCGCAGTCCTTCCCTGGCTGGGGGCATCAACCGTCAAGAGTGCATATACACAGAGTAAGGAGAAGGCGGGGAACCCTCAATACGTAGGCAAATGAGATTGTTTTGCCTGACTGCTCATATGATAGTGCATGTGCATGTTTCACCATGACCACTGTGTTCATTCACAAGCTCTACTCTGTTTCTCACGGTTCCCCATTTGGAATACCCCATCGTAAAATACCTTCCCATCAAGCAAGCCCCAATGCACAACTTTTATCCTAACGCCCCCGCGAACCAAACATACACACACAGACACAATCTACATAGTATGTGATACAGCCTTCCAGCCAACAGTCCGTGAGTATAAGCAAGCTGATTAAAGCTTCCAATTTCAGGTACTTAGTCATTCGATCGGGCAGACATGTCTGTCTGCCTACAAAACGACCCAACGTTTTTTCTCATGCACCGTTGAGACTCGCTCTTCTTATTCTCAGCGTCTCGTACAAACGTCGAAATCTGACTCCTGCTTACATCAAGCTCCCTCGCCAAAAACTTGCATCCTGTACAACAGTCTTTATATATGTATAGTGTCAACGTTATATACCAATCATGATATAAAAGCTTGGACGTATGCCTGCACAAATTCCTCTTCCTTCTCGGCGGTTTACATGCTTCTTTCTTCAACACGTCAACGAATAGTTTTTGCGGTTTTTCCCCCGGTTGTTTTTTGTGAAAAACTACACAAGTTCGAACACGGTGCACTCTTCTTCTACGGTCAGTGCACTTTCGTGTTGTATGTCAATCATTTTGTGGAATTTTGACGTGTGTGGAGGAACTCTTTCGATTCTCGCACGTTTTGGCGCGTTGGGATCAGCGAGTCAAGGCACGTGGCGGTCTCCTGAGTAAACGCCAGCGCAGTGTGAGTGAGGGAGAAAGTGCCAAAAATTGAAGACGGTCCATTTTGCGGTTCGTCGCGGCAGTTCCGGTGAGGGATGACGACGACGTCCTGTTTGTTCAGCTGACGAGTGACGACGCACAAAGGGCGCAGCAAAGTGTATTGCGGAAGCACATTGACGTTCACTTAATTGGAATAATCCGTTCCTTCAGAGAGGTCAAAAAAGACGGACAAGCACATAAAAAGGTACGTTATTATTAGTTTCACCTACAGGCTGTCTAGATACAACCCTTGGCTGTGCGTATTCCTAGATTCTTGCTAGTATGGTTTAGTACAGCCAGGTTGGCGCAATCAGCTGGCTTTCCTTGAGAGGTTTTGCTATATGAGGACGAGTATGCGCAGTAAATAATGCATAAACTATCTGTCTGTCTGTCTGTTGGCTTACTTTCATGCCTGCTTTCATGCATGCATGCCTGAATACCTGAATGCCTGCTGGTCTGCTTGCCTCCCAGGTATCTGGCTGTTTGTATGTCTGAGTGCTAAGGACTCTATGCAGCCCCGGACTGTTCGTGCTAGTCATCACATGCAGGTTTATCTGCTTCCACCATTCTCTTCATACCTTCCCAATACATACATCAAGCAGCTAGCGAAACATCCAAAAACTCAATCTGAAATAGTAGTTTTGAAGGACCCTTCGCCCCTAAAAATAACACCTCTGTAGAATTTGTTTATTACCGCCTCGCCGGGATTGACGGTGACAGGAAACCGTTTAGATCGCGCGGGAGAATGCTCGCAAAAGTACATACTCATATTATTATTATGCCCGATTGACTGAGCAATGGAAAACAAACGTTGTTCAGTAGGATCGATTTCTAAGGACGATCGTGTGCCTCGTGATGTTTTCTTTTTTTTCTGTTCTCTAACCTAAAGAACCACGCTTGCGTGTTCGCATATGAATAATGATGATGGGAAGAGGTGTGGATGAAGGTGAGAGAGGTGATCGGTGCGGGTGCAGCACCAGTTGAATCGGATGTTGTTGGTTCGCCCGCTTAACTTGCTGTGCCTCGCTGTTCCCGCCTTTTGCCCCCAATTCAGGTTGGTGTCCTGCACTGTAATTGCAACAAAACAGTCATCCCCTGATGAGGGATCACACAGTTGACAGGCAGAGCGAGCGATGAAGAGATCGCCCCGACCAAAAGCCACTTGAGTTCACCGGGAAAATGATTGCTGTTGCCATTCGTATGTAGGATCATAATAATAAACGGTGAGGAAAGGAACAAGTTGCGTCTTTTGAAAAAGCTCCACGAGTTCGGTGTGTGTCTGTATATGCGTGATCAGTTGACAGTGAGAGGGAGCGAGCTATTGGGTTCTCGGGGGTTGACGCTTACGGCGACAGAGGAATTGATTGGGTTATTTATCGCCCGATTTTCCCATTAACGCACTTAGCCTCAATAGTCTGCATAGTGTAGTAGTAGTGCAGCGCCCTGCAGGGGTCTTTATGTATGACGACCTGCGGCGGGCCGTTCGGCTCGGCCTGGTTCATAAATGTTTCTTTAATTTCTTTCGTCTCTTTTTTTGCTGTAGATTTGAGGGGAAGAACATCATGCCCAGACGCGGGGATGACAGCGACCCGCGAGTCGATATGGCACACGAGACTTGAGGGTTCATGACCTCTGACGGCATGGTGTGTCCTCCTTCTCCACTGTGCATGAGACAGGTGTCCAGATTTCTACTGTGTAGGGCGGTAAAAAATAATATTAGGGGGATATTTTTACAATATACATGTAATATACATTAATTATCTAACTTTCAGTTGATGTGCAGAACAGAAAGGAATATAATTTTCTATAATGCTATCTGCAAATGGCAAATCTATCATCAATGCAATTTTTAGATATGTTCCGAAGTCTTATGAGTAGGTGAAAATTATATCACTTTTTAACAATTCAAATACAGAAAGTCTGCTAATTTTGGAGCGAAAAACCTTCACCGTCCCTTTTATTCTTTTAATTTGATAGCACGTACCTGCTATTCAAAAAACGCAGACTGACACAGTGAGAGCTCTCAAACCAATGCCGGACATTATTCGTCACATATTTGACTGGCCATTGCAAAGAAATTATTATTTACGCGCAACTAGTAAAAAAACGTATCGAGGCTACATTTAACATGTATTTATATGAGAAATGTGTAATCATAATTTAATATGTTATTTAAATCAACGATTCCATATTAAAGTAAAATAAGTAATTTTTGCCAAGTCCGGACATTATTGGCCACAGGCCACAGGTTTGACTGATAATTGCAAAGATACTATATATATGCAGCTAGTAAAAAAACGTATTAAAAGCTATAACATGTTGTATGGGTGGGCGAACCATCTACCTGAATATCCTCATATCGAGATGACGAGTGCATATTGTGAGGGTGTCTGTATACGCTTCAGTGTAAACAAGCAGATATGATGTTTTTGGATGGTCTTACACAGACAGCTATAAATACTACCACCTCGCCACCAATTCTCATGTTTTGATAAAGCAAGGTGTACAATAATGCTTGAGGATATAACCTGGATGTGTAACTACAACCCTGATGCATAATTGCACATATTGCCAATTCATTATTCGCGATGTCTATGAAATGTTTTCGGTGTGGCTGTTAACGAAGATAATTATTTTTTTTTTCCAATATAAAAGATAGATGGAAGTAAATAAAGCCATGAGCCTACCTCTTTCTCGCAATAAAGGCGGAGGCTCGCGCTCCCGTCGAGTGCGACACTTTCAGCTCAGCCGTGGACATAAAAGAAAGAAAGAGACGAAAGACGCGCTAAACATGCGCATCCTCCGGGAGGTCCCCGTTCGTTTAGGGAACCTCCGCATATATTCCTTTCCTTGCTTGTACTCACCCGTGCGCTAGAGTTCAAATCCCCTGCGGGGGCAATAAGGAAGACAGACGGAAGAGAAGAAGGCAACTTTTCTTCCGGCTTCCTTCGAAAGGGGAATTTAATGGAGAAGAAGGAAACGCGTGGCCGTGAAAAAGTTGTCCTCTCTTTAAAAGATGCATATATATATGAGCCAGGAGCCAAGCAGCGACCATCCGGTCCGTTAAAAGTCGTATAAAATAAATATAATATCTCTAGCGTGTGTGTGTGTGTGTTTGTGATTGTTGTCGCATAAAATGGCCATTTCCTCCTTTTCCCTTTCTCTTTCCTTCCTCCCCGCGTGCGAGATCCCAGACGGATGTAGTAAACGTCACAGGACAATAAGCTGCTCCGGCGATTAAAGGGATTAATAACTTTTCCTCCCCAAATTCTCCATCCGCCCATGCAGCTTTCCTGTCTGTCTGTGTTACTCTGTCTGCTTTTACAGGCAGCGCTGGGCTTTTTTGAGCGCTTAACGGGCTGATTATGACCGGAAAGCGTTGATGGAAAAACGCCCGTACTGCAATAACATTAGCAGTAGCAAGCAAAGGAGGACCCAGCAGCGAGATGGAGATCGGTTTGCAGGCTCTGCGGCTCTATATCACCGGTCAGTCCTTCCGTGGAGGAGTCGCCAACTCACCAGGGAACGGATCAAATGGTGAGATTCTGCTTCTTTCAAATCAAACCTTACTTTCTGTAGTCAAAATAAAGGGAACCACTTGTTCTCAAATCTTTCAAAAAATGCTCCAAGTTGATTACAATGTAGAAAAGTTGTTTAATAAATTTTTTTTTAATTTCGTGTTTGCATTAAGTTTATACAAAGTTTATATTTCATTTCAAAATCATTTGAGAATGTGTGTTTTGAATTGCAGAAAAGCGAAATGCGAGTTACCGTAAATGCTGTTTTTTTGGAGGTCTTTAGTTTCGCTCACTTCCTTGGTTCAGTTACAAAGACTTGTACAGTACCTTCACGCCCTGCTTGGAGGCCTTTTTAATTGAGTTTGGAATATATAAGACATCGTAAATGCAGTATTAGCTATTTTCGCTAAAGGGTATTGTCTGCACTTTACAATGTATCACGAAAAAATTATTGGCATTTATAAATATATTTTTAACGGAGTGAAAGAATTAGTAGACGTACAATTTATGCAAAAAATACTGTATGTACAAAAGTATTGTAGCTATTGCGTACCGTCAAAACAATGCCACTTTTTGATTTGATTTATTGAATAGCACACAAAGTGCAGTGTCAGTGGACATAATTCAAGTGTGGTAGCTACGAAAACATTGAAATTCTCAATTTGAAAACGTCAATGCTAGGCGAGTCCGCCAGGGCACTTTTCACCCGAGTATCACAAAACAACTGCCGTAATCTTCAAATAAATTCCCACTTTCCGATCGCAGCCAAACCACTCAACATCAATCTTCTCATCCACAGTCGATTTTCTACAAGCTAGTATATATTGAGTTGCTTGCATTCCAGAGTTATTCACCTATTACAGATGTTCAGGCCTATCTGAAAATCTAAAAATGTATCGGTTAGCTCTAATATTTTTGCAGAAATTCCTCAATTATTGCTCAATTACTAAATACAATACAGTACAAAGCTAACGAATCTTTCTAGTTTTCAGCTCAGAATTTGAAATTACTCAATCTCTCAATGACAGCCTATGCGGTATACGTGAGCCAGAAATAGGTGTTCCCTTCATATAAACTGTCAGTTGGCGATTATTTTCGTTTACCTCCTTTTTCCGAAGACAAAACAGCACACACAAAATTCTTTATCAATACGGTAAAAAATTATTTACCAGGCCAAAATAAATACCAAATACAGAAGACACATAGAAGATGAAACAGAGGGAAAAAGAGATGGGAGAGTTGCAACTGAAGGTTTTCCCTCTCTTTCCCCCTTGAAAGATGGATGGGCGGCCAGCAGCCTTAGTGGCACACTTACCAGCAACAACTACAAGCCCGACAGAGCCGGCTATAACAACCCGACACTTTCCCCAATCACAACG
This sequence comes from Hypsibius dujardini, assembly GCA_001579985.1. Lineage (NCBI taxonomy): Eukaryota > Metazoa > Tardigrada > Eutardigrada > Parachela > Hypsibiidae > Hypsibius > Hypsibius dujardini. The sequence goes on from LRSR01006859.1 coordinate 10,876, forward strand.
GCATCCCATCACAACCACGACGGCGACGACTATCACATCACTCCAAATTCCTCTTCAGCAGCAGCTTCAAATAATACCCTCCTTCGGCCCGATCCCTTTTTCTTTAGCAATTTCTCCCGCCAGCTGGACGACCTCTCCTCCTCTCTCACATCACGCGATCCCGGCAAATTTTCCGCCAAAACTGGCCACCACTATTTTTCTACACTCTTCTCCAAGCGTGTGATTAATGCGTCGGAGGACGAGGGCGACCACTGGTCCGTGGATGCATCCATCCCCATGATTGTCAGCGTGAGGAGGGTCCTATTGAGCGGTCTCGACTTGGGCGACGGGAATAATAATAATACCGAGTCCACGACGGCCTTTTTATCGGTGGAGGACGCGGGTAATTTCACCCACTACCACAACAATGATACGAGTATGTTGCTACCTTTGGACTACCGCAATTGGTGGGCGTTAATTGGGATTGTCTTCATCCTGGCGGGACTGTTGGGGAATGTCTTGGTCTGCTGCGCCGTCATTACCGATCGACGGCTCCAGACACCCACCAATTATTTCCTCCTCTCTTTGGCCATTGCTGATCTGTTGGTGTCGGTGCTGGTGATGCCGCTCGGGATGAGTGTGGAAATAATGAGTAAGTGCCATGAGGAGATAGGTTTCTTCTCCAGCTCTTCCATATGTAAATCCAAATTTACGTTGATTGTTTTTTTGGGGGCGCGCGTGAATACAGATGTCTAGGGGTGATTAGAGGGACGATGGCGTTGACGTGTGGGATTAATTTTGTTTATATGCTGGTTTTATACAAATTGTCTGCGCATTAGAAAATAACCATTTGGGATGGAAAAAAATTATTTGGATTGTTAGATTTAAAGTTGAATAAAAAATAGTCCTGAAAAAAAGGAATAACTCAGTTTATGTAATATTTATAAAATTAGTTCAAAGAAAAAACGGAGACCTTTTTTCGCTCCCACTTTGCTGTCTTATTAGACACGCCAAATAAATTATTAAATCATTAGATATTAATACTCTTAAGAACACACGGTTGCAGTTAAGTTGTGCTTAATAGTATCGGTAATAGGATTTGGCAATACCAACTTGCTGAGGGGCTGAAAAATTGTCGAACAAAAATACTCCTGGATCTTCGTAACAAATTCATGGCATTAATTGGCAAAAAAAATGTGTTTTCAAAATTAAAATAGGAAATCGAAACTCGGCAAATATTTTTTATCTAGGCTCTGTTGGCAAGTTGAAAAATCAAAAAATTATAAATAAAGCGTTGCCGCTTCGGCCACTTATCTTTTAAAGAATCCTCCCTAGTATAATGTTGGTATT
>LRSR01006860.1:0-13452 GCA_001579985.1 Hypsibius dujardini
TAATCATCACAGCCTCTACCCACCCCCTAGATCGTAATCACAACGTAATCAATGGTCGACCCACCCCCTTCCCCCAAATACAAAATAAATTTAATGTTCGGGTTTTGTGACCATCCCCCCCTCTTCGTAATCACTACGTAATCATAGGTCGCACCACCCAAAAAATTGTAATCAAACGTAAGCTTGTCGGGTACCACCCACCCACCCTCCTTTGATTACGTAATATGTGTATGGCCCCTTACGGTGTGAAACCTATCGGTGAACTCGGGTATAACCCGACCATCATGCCACTACGCTGTTCTGCCCTGAGAGTGAAAGGGATTCGAAAGCGGTGATGTTCACTTCCTGTCACTCGGAGAAAGTCCTCTTTGGCAGAAACGACGGGAACATTGCATTCTACGATCAGTCGGAACTTGAAAAGGTAGGGACTGCGCCAGTCTGGACGTTGACAGATTTCTATGCTTTCAGCCGTCTCGCGTACAGACGTGCCACCGGAGCGGATGCTCCATTAAACATCTCAGCGCGGGAACAAAAGCCACCGATCTGTTTTTGAGTTCTTGCTATCCTGAATGGGAAGAGTACCGTACCGATTTACGATCGCCAACTAAAACCTGGCCCGAGAATTTGTCGTCTTGCTTCAAACTTTGAAGGACACTTTGGACAAGAGCATGAATGTCAGTGTAATTAATCTCCCAAACAATGTACCAAAACTAATCTGTTTCAACAATTGTCGCACGATCATTACTGAAGCCGGTATATAGACAGCGAACAAGTGTACCGCACAACTCATTATATACACACATTGGCCACAATTTTGGGTGGCAGAATTCGAGCTTCAGGGTGGTCTGAGCTTTAACCACTTTCGGCTAGAGCTTGCCACTGCTTTCTCCTGAATCTTTGATTTAATGCCCGGTCCAGCGGAAAAATTAGATTAAGCAAGCTGCTCTAAATTCCGCCAAAATAAACAAGTTCAATCAATCGATCAATCGAGTACAGGCTGCATGGTTAGCTGTGGTTAAGAGCACACGCGTGCGGTGACTTTAATCGGCTCGAACTCGGACCATCCTTTTTGGCTTAAAGTCTCCCACCCGAAATTGTGGCCATGTGTGTACGACCTTGTTGAACAAAAAGACTGACACGTTGCAGATCGTGGACCTCGAAACGTGGACCAAAGTCGTTCACACCACATGCCCCGCTCTTGGCAAGCGTACCTTCATGAAAGGACAGTTTTGTGATCCGCGATCTGCGGCGGTGCGGTTTACGGTGAGTATATTGAGCTGCGGTGCGGTTCGCGAGTTCAGTTTTCGTAATAGCACACAGCTCTACTTCATGTCGCACATTTCACGGGAGTCCCCTGGGTTGTACAAGACCATTCAGGACCGTTAGAGGGCATTACGCCACATTTGACCCGTCTGTACCTTGGTTCTTGGTATTGGAAAATTGGTATCTTGCTGATACTTTCCAGAAACCCTGCGAACCTGCACGAAAAGCCCGCCGGACGACAATACACCCTGCTGCACATCACTATGGATAACCTACTGAGCTTTACCAAAAAAGTCTATGCCTGTTATTGTAAAGGTTTGTATTCTGATTCACTTTTACAAGACAAGTATGACATTTTTTCGTTTAAAAAACTGTTAACTGTTCTCAGGCAATCTCTGCAATCTGTGTCCGGTAAAGCCAGCACTCCCGTTGTGATTAGCCCTGCCTTTGTGGCTTTACCTATTTTTTTTCAGGCCTAGAACATTATTATCCATACCTGGAGAAGAAGTAGCCTCTGTACAGTACAAGCGAATCAACGCCGTCAAATTTAGATTTTTTTAAATTGTGACACGTTTTTGTGAAATAATAAGAGAAGAACTGTATTGTGCGGTGCGCTAAAAACAATCAATCGATTGATCACCGTGGCACAGCAGTTCGCGCTTGTGTGCCCTCACGAACGTATGCACTGTGCACTGTGCACAGCAGTTCCCGCTTGTGTGCCCTCACAAACGTGTGCACTGTGCACAGCCCCATGCACATTTTCTCACCCTCGGCTGCGCATTGCGCACTGTTTGATAGAAAGTCAGCGAACGGCGCGGGACCCCAAGCAATCGTTAACCAGGGGTTCGAGGGGTCGGCGTTAAACTCCAAAAAGAGGGCGCGGCTTGTGCATTTACCGTGAAAATCGATAATAAAGACCCGGGCCAAACACACACAGTGAAATTTGCCCAGCAGCTCCCCAAACCGAAATTTGCCCGTTCCGAAAACATTCTTTCATTTTCATCTTCCCTTACTTTCCACGTCCTCTTCCCTCGCCGTTTTCTACCTCTTTCACCGATTTTACACGACTCAAAGTATTTGGGAAGCGGATTTGGTAGTGTATTTGGGCGTACGAAAAGGCCTTCCACACCAACTGGCACAGTTAAGAGGAGGAGGTAATTTTAATTTTGCTTTTACGTGAAGACGACGTCTCCAGCTGCTCCCATCATTTAAGGCGGTTATTTTCGTGGTTAGATTAGATATCCTTTGCCGTCGTCATCATGGAGGAGAAGACCGTCCTGAAAGACCTGGACGCGTGGATTGAGCAGTTGAATGATTGTAAACAGCTCACGGAAATGCAGGTCAAACAGCTGTGTGATAAGGTGAGAAAATGTCCAAAAGAGTGGGAGCATTCCGTTTTTCAGCTCTTTCCTTATTCTTCCTTCGCTGTATCGGAGTGTTATTGTATTTTTCGTATGTTTGAGTATTCAGTTTTTTTAGTTAGTAAGAAAATGGGAATTGTTGATACTTTAAATCGGTAAATGTTTTACTTCAAAATTACTGACAAAATTAGTTTATTTGTCGTTGAAACGATCGATTGATTGGTTGATTGGTTAATTTCATTGATTGGTTGATTACTTTGATTGTATAAATTGTATTGATTCCATTGATTAGTTGATTACATTGAATGGAACCATCGCCTCGCCGTATTTCGGTTGCTGACTTTTGTTAACGGAATTTTATTGTGGTTTTGTGTCAGCTTCTATTGGCTTAGGATGTTTTTGTTTTTCAATGCAAATTTTGCTGGTTTTTGTAATTCTGAATTTCCTTCTTTAGAAGGCGAGGCAGCCGATTGATTGGTTGATTAGAGGAATAGTCTGAATACATTTCATTTGGTTGCTGAGCGGATTGAGTCATTTTCGTAGTGATCAATTGTTATTGTTTGATTTTTGAAATAAAAATCTGGTGATTCAAGTTTGGGGAAGGGTGAAGTTTTTTTCCACTGAAAATTGGCGATTTCTTATGGAGTTTATGTGGTTGATTGGTTGATTGGATTTGATTTTCCTATGCCGAAAATATAGTTCTGTCTTTTCTGTAAAATACGACCTACTGGGTAATATTTAAATGGGCATTGTCAATGGATTTAATTCTTATTTACGTTTTATTTACATGTACTTAATTAAGCCGCGGCTAATTACTGACTGATTGACAAAAGGTTCATTTGGTGGCTTTGACATTCTTCCCTGGCGACATGAAATTACATTGTTTGTTTTGGTGACTGCCCTCGCAGGCGAAGGAAATCCTGGCGAAGGAGTCGAACGTGCAAGAGGTCAAGTGCCCGGTGACGGTGTGCGGCGACGTCCACGGCCAATTCCACGATCTGATGGAGCTCTTCCGGATTGGTGGGAAGTCCCCCGACACCAATTACCTTTTCATGGGTGACTACGTCGATCGCGGGTACTACTCCGTGGAGACTGTCACTCTGCTGGTTGCCCTTAAGGTATGAATTTCGATGAGCTCTGCGGGTGAGAGTCACTCTGGGGTTCCGCTCTCTGGGGCCCCGCTTCATGTGTACTCTTACAGTACCTTCCTGCAACCAGATTGGCAGTCTTGTGGTGGAGGTGATAAGCACGACTAAAGGGGAATAATGTGTTTGTAGGTCCGTTATAAGGATCGGATCACCATTCTGCGCGGCAATCACGAGAGTCGCCAGATCACTCAGGTAACTTGCACGGGATAGCCCAAAGAAGGAGTCTTCTCTGACGGCAAGCGGCTCATGGGTGTGTATTCTTATCTTTCAGGTCTACGGCTTTTACGATGAATGTCTGCGGAAATACGGCAATGCCAATGTGTGGAAGTATTTCACTGATCTTTTCGACTACCTGCCGCTGACGGCCCTTGTGGATAATCAGGTTCGTCTGCGTTGCCTTTTTATTCTCCCCCTGTTTATTGGACTACCTTCCAGTGTACCTGATTGCCCTCGCCCATGTCTGTCCGTCCCCTGTGTCTGTTTGTTTCTCTGACTGAGTGTCTGACTGTCTACTTGCCTGCTGGTCTTTCCCCAGTTGTCTTCCTTCTTTCCATATGTCTGTCTTTCCATTTGTTTGCCTGTCCATGTGCTTGCGTCTATCTGTCTCAAACGGTTTCTCTGTCTTTTCATCTGTCGCCCTGTCCACCTGTCTGACTGGTTTGCCGTCTGTTCGTCTTCTGTTATGTCTGTTTGTGTGTCTCTGCCTGTCTCTGCCTGCCTGCTTGCCGCTCCGTCTGTGTGTGTGTGTGTGTTCTTGTTCTCCCCTGTAACTGGTCGTCTATCGTAATGTTTGCCGTCTTGTTTATCTCTTGTTTATAGAAACGTTTCACGAAAAATGTCCTCTTTAGATTTTTTGTCTGCACGGTGGACTGTCTCCCTCCATCGACACCCTTGATCACATTCGCACGCTCGACCGTCTCCAGGAGGTGCCCCACGAGGGCCCCATGTGTGACCTGCTTTGGTCCGATCCGGATGATCGCGGCGGCTGGGGCATTAGTCCTCGCGGCGCGGGCTACACCTTCGGCCAGGACATCTCCGAGACGTTTAACCACACCAACGGCCTAACTCTCGTCGCTCGAGCCCATCAACTCGTCATGGAGGTACGTTTCTCTCACCTTTAAACATTTAAATAAGTTGTGACGTTCAATTTTTTCTTTCGATGAGAAATATCGGGTTTTCTGCTCATTGTTTTCGATAAATAAAGTGCCGATTTTTAAGGTATATAAATATCTTTAAAATATGTTGAAGTAAAAGATTAGTTGATTGATTGATTGAATGGATGGTTCGCTGGTGCCTTTTTTCGGGCCACCTTTCTACTAACGTGGCTTGTTATTTGTTCATCCAGGGCTACAACTGGTGCCACGAGCGTCATGTGGTGACGGTGTTCAGTGCGCCCAACTACTGCTACCGCTGCGGCAACCAGGCGGCCATCATGGAGTTGGACGACTGCCTCAAGTACACCTTCCTGCAGTTTGATCCGGCGCCGCGTCGCGGCGAGCCGCACGTCACTCGTCGCACCCCCGACTACTTCCTCTAAGGATGAGGCGGGGAATGGAAGGGAAGATACAAGAAGGAGAAGATTCTCCACTGTTTTTAATTCTTCTTCAACCTCTTGCGCGCAAAATTGTCCATTCTCTCTCGAAGATGTCTGTGTCTGTCATTCTTGCTTATTATTTTATTCGAGCGCTGTCTATGTGACAGGTGGGACTTGTGAGCTCTGTCTGTCTGTCTCTCATCGGAAGTCCTTGTGCGGGCGCCGGCGGATGGAGTTATTGTCTGTCTACACTTGACATTTTGTCTCTGCCTATTCAATTCGATGTCTTTTTTTTCTTCTTTCTCTCTCTCTTTCTCTATCGCGCCGGAATATGTCGTACTTTTTGATCACTGATATCGATCATCGTCAATGTCGAACCTACCTACATACCTGCTCTGCACCGTCTTAGTAAAATTAACACGCTTCTTTCTTGGACCGGTTCCTCAGTTCAATTGGGGATGGAAACAACACAAATGACTTTGTGCAGGATTGTGGCCAGTCAATTTCCGGCTCAATCAATCAGAATAACAGTCAGTTCCACTTGTGGACTCCAGTTCCACTGGTGTGCTATCGGCACGCATAAGCATGAACCCAGCAAAATTGTGGACTTCCACGCCAGATATGCGGCAATGGAAGTGTGGAACTGGAATCATACCGCTGCCACGCTGATCGGCCTGCAATCAGAAACTCAGCAAAACTGTGGACTTCCACGCCAGACATGCGGCAATGGAAGTGTGGAGCTGGAATCATACCGCTGCCACGCTGATCGGCCTGCAATCAGAAACTCAGCAAAACTGTGGACTTCCACACCAGATATGCGGCAATGGAAGGGTGGAACTGGAATCATACCGCTGCCACGCTGATCGGCCTGCAATCAGAAACTCAGCAAAACTGTGGACTTCCACACCAGACATGCGGCAATGGAAGTGTGGAACTGGAATCATACCGCTGCCACGCTGATCGGCCTGCAATCAGAAACTGTCCGCAGTATTTTATTCTCTTCAGCGAACTCTCTTTGGGTCTCCGGCAGTTTCCTCCTTCGTGGCCGCATCTTCCGTTCCTCCGGAGTTTTTTCACACACTACCAAAAACCTAACTTCTCCCTGCCACCATGCCGGAAGCCGGAAAAGTCACCGAGCAGCTGACGCTACGCAGCGAACTAAAAGGTGCGGGAAGAAATCCCTTTTTTTCGTTGAGGACGTCCGGATTCCTTTTTTTACAATTTCCAATTCAACTTCTCTTACGTTTTCGTGTTTCTTTTTAGGCCACGACAACTGGGTCACCCAAATCACCACCAATGTCCAGTATCCGGACATGCTGCTGTCCTCATCGCGCGGTAAGGGGAACACTTGTCGGTCACTCTTTCTTTCCTTTTTGTTTTTTGCATTCGATTCCTCTATGGAGGTTACTGGGGTTTTTTAATTCTACCGAAGCGCGGTTTGATTGAGGATAATAAATTAAGGTGAACGGTTTTTGGCAGTAGCAACAGTAGCTAAGGTAGCGATGATAAAAGGAAGAACTTCTTATGTGAGACTCTTGCTTGATTGATTGATTCGTGCCGTTTGTTTGATTAATTGAACTTCTGCTGATGGATTGCTGATTGCTTGATTTGCTGGTTGCCGGTGCCCTTAATTTTTACGTTGATTATATCGTAGTTTGACCCTTTCCATCCTAGTTTTATTTCCAGAATAGTTCACTTTAGAGTTGTCTTAGTTCTCATAAATCAGTGAATGGGGTTTCAATACCTGACCTGGAGAATCAACGATTTTGGGAATACCCTGATTTTTTTTCATTGATTGATCGATCGAATGTTTTTGTGATGGTTTGCTTTCTATTTTGACTCGTGCTCTTGTTCTTTCATTGGTATGATGATTGCTTGACATTGCGCGCATTTTGTTTTCAGACAAGACCTTGATCATGTGGAAGATCAACCGGGAAGAGCGTGAAGGAAACGCCTACGGCTACCCGCAAAAGTCTCTCCACGGTCACGGACACTTTGTCAGCGACGTTGTCCTCTCCTCTGACGGCCTCTACGCTCTTTCCGGATCGTGGGACCACACCCTTCGTCTTTGGGACTTGACTTCGTAAGGAGCGATCATCTGTGCCCATTTATTTGTGCCTTTCTGTCTTCGTTTTTGTTTATGTCTGCCCATCTGTCTGCCTGCTCGTGTGTCTGTCTGTCTGTCTGTCTGTCGTATCTGTCGTATCTGTATATCCTTCGGTATGTTCGTCCGTCTCTCCATCTCTTGTATGGTCGTCTTCCTTACTTCCAATCTCCCTTCCAACCTATCCATCTTCCTTATTGCTTGTCTGTCAGTCTCTTTTCCAGACTCTGCATGCCTGTCTTCCTTTTTTGTCCATCTGCTTGTCTGTTTGTTGGGCTGTCCAGGTTGATGTCAGTCTTTCTATTTACCTCTCTGCCTGAAGCTTGAGTATTCCTGTTTTCTCAGTTGATGTCTTCAATTGTTGTGTGGCTTTTCCGCCGCTAAATGGCCTAACTCTTTATCTCCTTTGCAGTGGAAAGACATCCCGCCGCTTCGTCGGCCACACCAAGGACGTGCTGAGTGTGGCCTTCTCCGCGGACAATCGGCAGATTGTGAGCGGGTCGCGCGATCGCAGCATTAAGCTGTGGAACACCCTCGCACAGTGCAAGTACACCATCAGCGAGGACAGCCACCAGGACTGGGTGTCGTGTGTGCGCTTCAGCCCCTCCAGCCAGAACCCGCTTATCGTTTCTGCCGGTTGGGACAAAATCGTCAAGGTAATTCCTCTTAGACGGTTCTTTTTAAAATACATTTTGTTTGATAATTGAAGCATTTTACTTGAATAGATGAACTTAGTATTTTTTTCTCTTCGTTAGTGTAATGCCTCTTAGTTTTAAGTGGACATTTGTTTCGGCTTTAGGTTTGGAACTTGACCAACTGCAAGTTGAAGACAAACCATTACGGCCACACTGGCTTCTTGAACACCGTCACCGTCTCGCCCGATGGCTCCCTGTGCGCCTCCGGCGGCAAGGTATGGGGATTGGTGTTGTATTTTGTACATTGTGATGCAGTGGCGTTCTTTTGATGCAGGACGGACAAGCCATGCTGTGGGACTTAAACGAAGGCAAGCATCTCTACACGTTGGACGCCGGGGAGCAAATCAACTCGCTCGTCTTCAGCCCCAACCGCTACTGGCTGTGCGCTGCCGCAGGTCCCACCGTCAAGATTTGGGTACGAAGAGTGCTTTTTCAACGCCTGTCGGAATTTTCCCTTCTGTTTTGCTTCTCTGCCCGTTTTGTTTTGTGATTGATCGATTTGCATGTCTTTGTGGAAGTGATGGTCTGTTTCATGTACTGATCTGCCTGATGTTGTCTGCTTATCTGTCCTACCTGTAACACATTGTCTCTGACTTTTATTTCTGCATTACTTTCCTGTTTGCCTTTCTGTTCGGCTCTGCTGCTTGTATTGTTCATCTATGATTAAGCGGCGGTCTGTCTGCATAATCATCATTTATCTGTCTCCTCTGCTAGTGAGACGTTGTCTGTGTATTCTTGCATGCCTTGTCTGGTGCTGTTGGTGTTTCGCTTTGATATGTGCTTAACGTTTTTGTCTCAGATCGGACTGTCTCTTTCAGTGTTGTCTGTGATTGATTGTTTTGCGTGTTTGATTGAACGTTAGTCTGTCTGTATACTTAGCACTTTGTGTCTGAGGGGTGGTCTTGTCTGGATGTACTGATCTGTCTGTCTTTATCTATTTGTGTGACTGCGGGTCTTGTTTGTGAGTGACTGCCTGAACATGTACTTGTCTGTCTGTCTGGATGGGAATGGCCTCGTCTGTAGTGTGAATGCATTCTTGCTTTAATATGTGACCAACCTTAGGTGTTGTCTCAGGCGTGAGATGATCTGTCTGTTGCCTTTTATTGGTTGTCTTGTCCTTGTGTCTGTCTGTAGTTGTTTGAGGGGTTGTTTGTCTCTGCAGTTGCTTATCTTGTCTGTGGCTTGTCTGTCTTTTGTCTATTTATGTGCTTGTGTCAGTTTTCCGTTTCATCTTGTCACGTGAGATCGAACACGACTTTACAGTTTTTTTTTCCTATTACCACAGGATCTAGAGGGGAAGACAGTGGTGGACACGCTGAAGCTGGAGATCACCACCAACACCAAGGCCGCGCCGGCGCAATGCCTCTCGCTAGCCTGGTCCGCTGACGGGCAGACTCTCTTCTCCGGTTACTCGGACAACAAGATTCGGGTGTGGCAGGTGGGCGAGAGCCGCCAGCAGCAGCGCGATTAATTTGTACCTTTTTTGCCGTCGATTTTTATTCACGCGATGGATGGAAGAAGGCACGGGTAGGACAGATTTCATCTTGGACTGGCTGGCTTGCTTGCGGTTTAGGGTGAAAGTAGTTTGGCCTGACTGTCTCTATCTTTTATCGCTTGCTGAATTTCGATTGGAAAAGAGACGGAAGTGAGAAACAAAATTAAATTTGATGAAAGAAAAAATGGTGACAATACAGTGACTGCTAGCCACAGTGTTCCTCTTTGGGATGCGTCGGCTAGAGGCAGCTTTATGACACTGGTCACCCGTGTGTTTTGTGGTTTTTTCAGTCTTGTTTGTCTGTCTGTGTCAGTGCTGAGCGGTAGGATGTGGAGCAGTTTCGCTGGTTAGGTAGAAGTTTGTTTTTCCGTAAGGGAATGTTGATGTTATTTTTATTGCTTTTTATTACTTATTTTAGATTTTAGTTACATGTATTTTTTAGTTGTTAATCATTTGTTTCGTTATTTCTGATACTCCACATCTATTTCAAATTTTAATTTTATGTATGTTTTTGTGATCGATTTATTGTTTCATTATTTTTTTTGTTTTTGGGATTTTAATTATGTGTTTTTATTTAGTGTTTAATTTTAGGCGAACTAGTTGTTTTATTATTTGTAGCTGGTTGACTTGTTTTTATTTTGTGTTTCAATTAATATACATGTTTTTTAATATAGGTTTTTTAAATGAAAAAGGATATTGGCATAATATAAATCACCTCGTGCTTAACATTCTGTTAATTCTTTCTGCCCATTTTGGTATCGGATTTTAAATTATTTCATAGGGCCTATTAGTTGCCGAATGTGTTTGTCGAAGAACTGATTTTTTTACAGTTCGTGTGTGATGTAGTGCGCTGGTGGAAGTTGGCATCACGTTGACTTTGGTTTCTCACAGAGTGTTGAGAATTTCTTCCTGGCATGCCCGGCTATTTTGGTTTATTGTAATTGTCCCCGGCAAATTTGATGCGTTAACGTGCTGCATACGGAATATACCTCGCTGGTTATCTTTGATCCGGGAGACGGGGAAGAAAATATCACTACCCAGAGGAATGTGCAGCAGTATGTGGTGGCAAGAAAAGAGAATAAAGAATGGGAATAAAGATATAATCGTGTGGTGTATGCGTATATGACACATCAGATGGCCAATACCTTGAGCTGATGTGATTTAAGTGAGAGCTGACTGAATTTGATGAAATATGACATTGGAAGCAGTGTTGTTTAAATTGAGAATTTTTTATTCAGAATGAAAATCGGCACTGACTAGAGTCCGTTTTTAATTTTATTTTAAAAATAATTTAATTCAAAGTAAAGGCGCTGTTTTCTGGTGTTCGAATTTGAATTAAAATCATTGCTGATTCAAAAAGGCTTTATAATTTGATTCAAATAATCTCGTGATGAGGCGTCTGATTTAAATCGAATGAGCTGCTTTTCTGTTTTAAATTTAATGTGAATTAAATCACTGCTGATTTCAAATGGTTTAAATTTTTATTTAAAGTAATCTAAGTAATACTAACTTGAGGTGGAGCAACTCATACGATAATATTTGGCGTGGTGGTCTTAACTCGATTGCTTCACGGTTTTGGCCATGTGTGTAGGCTGTAACAGTCAAGACTTTTGTCCGCTGGCGGAGTGTGACACTAGCTCGTTGGAACGGGACGGTGAAGATCGGGCTGTTTTTTTAAATAATTTTGACGTACCGTACGATCCTTGCGCCGGAAGTCCAGACCCAGAGAAATGTGTGTGAAAGCCATCAACACAGTGCGATTGTCGCACTTAACACCGCGCAAAGGAGTTCGATCAGGTCGGCTAAATATGATGGAGAAACCAATAACTTGGCCACCCCCTCGCCTGGATGTTTCCAATTTACACTCATTAAATGGGATAGGAACGGACCTGCATCTCCTGGTGTGGAGGCTCTTTAGACCTGTTGTCTGCGCGTGCCTGGATGGGTCGACAGACTTTTAAGCTCCCCACCCCTTCTCCACACATCTTCATAAATGCCTGCTGCCTTCCGTCCAGACATAATTCATCATGGCATCGTTTGTCGGCAACTCAGCATTCATCATGCGCAAATGTGTTGGAAGACACAAAGGGACACAGCGTGCCGAAACGGAATCTCAACCGCCCAAGTCAAGTTCGAGCTGCACACTTGCAAGGCTAACCGGTCTATCTGCTCACATGTCTGTCTGTCTGTCTGTCTCTAAGTGTGTCTGCCTGTCTTTCTTGGTGTGTCTGCCTGTCTTTCTTGGTGTGTCTGTCTGTCTGTCTGTCTGTCAATCTGCCTGTCTGTCGTTTTGTCTGCTTGTCTGTCTTTCTGTTTGTCTGTCTGTCTGTTTGTCTGTCTGTCTGGTTGCTAATTGTCTTTCAGTCGGTCAGTCAATGTCGGTCGGTGAGTCTGCTGCCTGGTTTGTTTGATAGTTAGTTTCAGCCAGTAAGTTCATCACGCTCGCAGGTGTTCCGGGTGGGAAAACCAAACGCATTCAAATTGCATTAATTTTTTATGCTATGGGAATAATTTCTGCAGCTGTTTATTGAATTAGGTAAACTGAATCTTGTAAAACCCAGCGCGATTTGTTTCAAAAAAGATGTTGCAACTGCATTCTTCATGATCATTTAGCCGCGTTCAGAATATATAAAATATATGCGTATTTTTGTATCGGAAACGGATCGGGTTTGTCTATACGGGTGCTAGAACTGAATTGAATTATGAATAGTAAGCTAATTAATTAACGACTTCTATTTAAATTAAACTAAAAGATTCATTCCACCTACATATGGATAATTGTATTGAGTGTGTGGATGAGTGCTGTAACACTCGTTCTCGGCTGTTCGATAACAGACACATCAACGCGCTAAACAGACACACAGACACACAGACACACACAATTTGCTCAAGAGGAAGTGAGATCCGCCGCGCGGGGACCATGATGGGAAGAGAGCCGAGAGACGATAAAGGGATCGAGAAAGGTGTCGATGCAATATCATTATTTATCTAAAAAAAGGGGGGTTCACATGTGTGATTACACATTGTCTGAATGTGGGTATACGCGCACGCAGAGAAACAAAATACAATGACTAAAAGACATATAACTAATCGACTTATTATCAGCGGATGTGCCGGTGTGTATTGGGAGTATCGAAAGGTCGCGATCGACACAACGTAACACGATTAAATAACTGGGTCATCACACACCAGGAAAACGCATTTTGAGTGCTGATTCCTTATTCAAACAGCTTCTGTTTTGTGGGTGTGGATGTGTCATAAGCGCCAGTACGGTCGCTGCTGGTGGCCGTCCGTCCAGTACTGGCTGGGCGACCGGACGAAGGTAGTCCAGTATTTCGGCCAGAACTTTTTGCTCCTCATCATCGCGAGGTCTTCGTCGTCGTCGTGGTTGACGGGTGTGTCTTCCGTCGGTTCGACGGAGTACTCTACTGGTGGCACTGGTACGGGGTAGTATTGCGAGGTATTGGCAGCAAGGGGCTCAATGGCGTCGCTTGGTGATGAACTACTGTCAGCCAGCAGGTACGGCGGAGAGGACCGTTTCCCCGCTCGCGGTACCGGCACCGACATGAGACTGCGCATCCCCGGATTGACCTGTCGCATTCGGCTCCAGTGGCGCCCTGAAAAATCAGTAATTTATATTTTTTAAAAAATCTCACAGGTGTATTATATAGTCATCTTTATTCAATAATGTCTATCCTATTATTACAGTCTTACAGACATAACAATAATACATTATTATTGTTATTATTCTAACATACGACAAAATCCGTAATTCATAATTCAGTTTTTATATATTACCATATATACATTATATGTCATCGTAATATTATAGATTACTCATAAATATGTAAT